>VZRR01002856.1:0-89626 GCA_013398015.1 Oreocharis arfaki | reverse complement strand
TTGATAAGCGGCGATTCCAGTCACCCCTCAGCACCCCGCATCACATTGTAGAGCAGCAATAATACTTCTCACTGTCCTCAGGTACTGAGTTCTGGAATTAAAGGGAGTTCAGTGCTGCTGGTAGTTCTTATATTTATATCCGAAATTTCACCTGTTCATTTTATTTCAGAATGCTGAAAACTCATATCCTGTTGGGAAAAGCATTGTTTATGCATGCAAACATGGATATTCTCTTGTTGGTGATCCTGTTGCTAAGTGTGGCAGTAATTTACAGTGGCAAGTTGGAGAGAGATATTGCCAGGGTATGTCTAACTGATTCTTGTTTTGAAATTCAACTCCACTGCTGAATTCCAGTGGAACATCTCAGATCATCTGCTTTCCAGCTACAATGGGGGAGAAGACACACCTGTATTTCTCCATTCCCGAGTCTAAATTGACTTCTGTTGTGAATCCAGATATTGTAATGCTGAAGTAGAAACACACCCATAAAGTCTAGTTTTAAGGAAGGCTGGAAATGAGGGAGACTAAATTCCAGCCCAGGAATTACTTCCTGTGGAAATAAACATTGCTGCTTGCTTCAGTGCTAGGGCTATATGCAAGAACCATGAGAATTTTCAGCACTGCAGTTCGATAGCATCCTTTCCCCCTTCCAAGCAGGGCCAACTGCCCACAAATGCCACTCCACACTGTTTGAAGGCCATCCCTGTGTGTACCAGGACATGGTCTCCCTGCATGGACCCTGTAGGGTCCTGTATTTGTGATGTCCTTCTGCCAGGAAGCTATTGCCTAGTAGGAACCCTCAACAGAAACATGGGTCCTAAAGACAGAGAAGCCCTCACACAGCTAGGGCTGCACCTGCAGGCAGTAGGAGAAGATACTGTCACTGTGTCCTTAGTTTTGCATGTTCGACTGGTGTGATGAGTTAATATCCTGACTGGTATGTTTCTACATGAAAGTCAGCTAACCTCACCATTCAATTTGTTAAGGAATTTTGGAGAAGATAAAAT
This sequence comes from Oreocharis arfaki, assembly GCA_013398015.1. NCBI lineage: Eukaryota > Metazoa > Chordata > Aves > Passeriformes > Paramythiidae > Oreocharis > Oreocharis arfaki. The sequence continues at coordinate 88,619 of VZRR01002856.1, read as the reverse complement.
ACATGACTGCTTTATGCAATACACTGATTTACTGTGGCTCTCTCAAATGCTTCAATCTGTAGAAACTGCTTGTCTCCTGCCTGACCTGGAGGGGGGTTTGCAAGGAGAGCCATGGAAACCTGTGTATGAGATCGGTGAGAGAATAACTCTGTCTTGTTCAAATGGCATGCACTTGGAAGGGGTGCACTCCATTTTGTGTGAGCCCAGCCTCAAGTGGTCTCCTGATGTGAAAACTATCCAGTGCAAGAGACCAGGTAAGCCACTGCCTTAAGTCCCTAAGTAGAATGCAGGCGTTTCTTTCCTGAGGTTTCTTTCCAACTAAGCTTTATGTAGTTTAGATGCAGACAGAGCTATTGCTGAGACAGTGGTAGAGAAGCCATGCTTAGATCACCAGCAAGAACCACACAGAAAACATGGGGGTGTGTTTTTTGTGGTCTGTTCAAACAAGATGCCTGAAGGCATTTTATTGAAGTTTTCTTACGGCTTTCTGCTTCCCACTCTCCTGTTGCTATTGAGAGTTGTCACTAACTATTTTAAGAGATTGTCTGGATTTATGCTGTCTATTCTGCCACCCAAACATGTTTCACTTTTCACCCATTGTACAACACCACCACCATATGAGTTTTTCTATCTGGAAACTGTTCAGTGCAGCAGAGCCTCTTGTGACAGAGAAAGACAGGTCTGGGTGACTCCTTCTGCTGATCTGGCAGTCAGACAGCTGATATGAAGTAAATATCCAGGAACTAGAAGCAATGAGAAAATGCTGCTTTAAGTTCAGGATATCGGCTGTTTAAGCTCTGGTGTGATACGGTCAGGTGGTGGCAGAAAGGGAAATGTGCTATAGCTCCGAGCACCTCTGTCTAAGTCATCTTTTCCAGCTGTGGAAGACAAACAAGAATTTCTCTTGAGCACTGCTGTGATGCTGATCGGTGACACAGGGGCACCCAAGCAGCTTGCGCTTCAAGCCTGCCACATCTCCCCTGAGGTCCCAGATGTTCTTGTACACCTGGGGAGACCCTTGACTGGGGACAACAGCCACTGCTGCAGAAGACTAGGCACTTCTGCATTTCTTGTCTGTCCTCTTCTTATCAGCCAATGCTGCTGACATTGCCTCACCTGCAGAAAAAGGAAGGTGACAGTCAGGCTTAGCCTTTAAATGGCAGCAGCCCTGTGAGATTCATGGTGTAAGTCATCTGCTGTCATAAGCACATCAACAGGAAGTGTAGTGATTTCAGAAGAAATAGCATAGCTGTACATAAATGACTCGCTGCTGCTGCTATACTGCCAGAGTAGCAGTGCTGAATTGCTGTTACCAGTTATTTAGGCTTAGCCTCAGTGAATGATTTTTCTTGGTTTTGTTTTTTTTGCTAACATCATGTTCTCAAATTCCAGCAATAATTGGGAAGTTTCAAATGCTTCCTTCAGAAAGAATGAAACATCTTATGCTTGTCTGTATGGGATCATTATATCAGTATAAAAGTTTAAAAAATAAAGGACAACAATTGGATTACTAACAGTTAAAAACTGAAGGAGTAGGATGTAAGAAGGGTAAAAAATACAAAGATAAGTATACACAGACATAGTGGCATACATATGTTTGGATGGGAGTATTTGCTCACTTTACAACCAACTACCCAGGGAATGAAGAAAATGCAGTGATTTTTGGTGAAAATTTCCCCTCTGCAGGAAGACAGGGTTATGCCTGCTGTCTGTATTGTAATGCACAGCAACTTCCTTTTTATTTTCTTTTTTTTTTCTTCTTCTCTAGTAATTTTTCTATTTTGCTTACCAAGTCTTAATCTCTAAAGGAGATACTTTTTTAAGAAAGGCAACAATCTAGAGTGCTAAATTTTCATGTTATCAGACACAATCTAAAAAAAAAAAATCAGGATAAAGCCTCCTCAGAAATTGTGTCCATATGGATTTAGCAAATTTGCTGTTAAAATGCTGCAGAAACCTACAGAGAAATGTTTAGCAAAATTTGGAGTACAACTCTCTACTTAAAGAATGGTACATCTGTGAGGATGAAAATTCCCCAAGTAATACTATTATTTTTATTTTTAAAGTTGTTACAAAGTGAGGACTGATGATAGAACTCGTAGTTTTCATTACCATCAGTGTATAAAGATATTTGGGTTCATGTAGGGGTTTGGATCCTTAGCTTTTCTAGTGACAACAGTGAAGTCAATGACTCTGAAACCTAATGACAAAACTGTTCCCAGCTATGATTCAGCAGTGCTAAATTTAGCAGAAACAAATAACTGCTGTAGAAATGAGATGAATGTTTAATCTTACGGTAGTACCTGTGTCTTTCCATCTGGCTGGTGACCCATGGATAAATTACTGAACAGTAACTTTGCAAAGGGTATCATGTCTTTTTAATACTGTTGATTACTTCCCTGTAGTAGATACTTTTAATGACCATGTAGGATGTGACTTTGTCATGACTGTATAATTCAGTGCCTTTTAAACTCAACTGATAATTTCAGAGTAGACCCTTGTTTTTCTGACCCTTGATATCACTGTGTTCTTCTACTTCAGTGCCCAGTGTGAAACCAGAAGTGACAGAGCCTAAATGTCAGCCATGGGAGAAAGTACATCAGTCACAATGTGTGTGCAAAATGCCCTATGAGTGTGGGTAAGTTCAGGCTCAATTTGGCAATTAGATTCTCACTTTATTCAAGACCAATTACATTTCCTAAGTCTTCAGTCCATGACAGAGGGGAAAGCGTTACTTGTATGAGCAGGAGACATTTTATTTCGTTTGCTTTACAGCTCAATCAATGTCCTGTTCATCACTTACCTGCCTTGTCAGAACTGTCAGTGGGTTTTAGCAGTGATGGAATTTGATTGGACGACAGAAGGTGAAGGCATAATTTCACTTGATTTGTGAAGTAGATGGAAAAAAATAAAATTATATTTTCAGGATTTAGAGGATTGAGGAAAAGTTAAAACAGAGGCCCTTGGGACACAAACTATCAAAGCAATAAGCTAGTGAAATAAAGCAGATTTCTTTTCACTGCTGAGAGACTAGGGGGTTATGAAATGAATAGTAATCTAATTTCACCTCATATTTACACAGCAGTTTTCATAGACCAGTCACATCACTTTTCCTGACCTCATAACTTGCAGATTAGAGTTTGCTATTTCCTGTTTGATCTAAGCCTATATTCTGCAATAAGCAATGCAGAAGAAATAATGTAAGGAAATGAGTAAGTCTCTCTGTTCTTTGCTAAGCACAAACATAGGAGAACCAAAACAGGAGTGACAAGAAGACACCTGAGACCAAATGGCACTGATGGCCAGGTGTGCCAGAGAGCTGAGCACTCCAGCATCCAGGCTGGTTTGCATAGACCGTATGACATCTCCTATAAAGTCACTCCTATGAAGTGGGTGTGAGCTCTAGATATGAAATCTGGCCTGGTTTATGTGACTGAGCTGAGTAGTTTGGAAGCTTCAGAATAACAGACCAAATTTGTCATACCCATGTGTCCTAGGAGGAAGAAACTTTGACGTTGTCTCAAGTGATTTCAAGGTAGCAGAACTTTCAGTGTAGCATGTGTTCTTTCCATCAGGGACATAGACCATGAGGGCTCTGCATGATGACTCTGATTTTAAGACAAAATTAGCACTCTTTGAACACCTCAAAATTAAAATTGGTGAGCTTAGTTCAGATGCAGATCCACTGGGTAGTTCCCTAGGGTCTGAGGCCATTGTCTTGCATGTAAAGGTAAGTGCCAGGTTTGTAATAACTCCGCAATCTAATACTATTCCTATCCTTAAACACCCAAATATTTTAAATAGTCTAGTCCCGCTCTTTTTCTCTCAATACTTATTTAAAAGGGGCAGCAACCCCTTTTCTGGTTTATGTATGTGTTGAGGTCAGTTACACAGAATACAAGGGGAGTCACAGAGCTACAGAAGGCCTTGGGCGGAGTCACAGTAACCTTGGAAGTTAAATGAATTACATTTAGTTATGCATTGAAGCTTCATTTGTAATTAATCTACTACTTGCCTGTTTCTGTTTTTTATGATTATGTTCAAAATGGCAAGAATATAGATAACATTCCTTTAACCTGACGCCAGTTTCACTGTCTTGAAATAATGTGTCTAATGATAGAAGGATAAATCATCAGCTGTCAAAGCAGACTAATCTTCCAGCCTGTTAAGGCTGTAGGAGTAAAGCATGTAAGCAGATCTTGATCCAATCCTTCTTCAGAGAGCAGAATTAACTTGCTTTGTTGTGGCAGTGACTTTCAGCAGCAGCCTCTTCTCTGAAGAGAGCTTGAAGCAAGAAGACTTCATGTGGTAATTCAGTAACACGATGGTTTCAGGCCTGTCCTCCATCCTTTCACTTCACTTTCCAAGAGACTAGCAACAGAGACTGCCTGGAACAGCAGAAGAACACTAGAACAGGCTGGTAATTTGTCCCTTATGGTAGGGTGCCTTAGGGTACATCTGTCCTCATCAGTGACAGCAAGGGAATGATCTGTGGCACTAGAGCTGCTAAATTTCTATAGCAGCTCCTGGTAGACCTTTGACAAGGGCCAGTTCCTGGATAATTCCCAGGCACAGCTCAGGAGTGACTAGGATCAGAGACCATTCCGGTCTGATGCAGTCCCCATCTTCTGGGGCAAAGAGGGACACCACTACTCTGTGTAAATTGTCCCCAGCACATGGAAGGGGCCAGAGCACGGTGTGTTAATACAGATGTAGCCTCAAGCCTCCAGTAGCTAAGAACTATCTCCACAGTGAAACATGAGATTTGATAATTTTTAAGTACTATCCCCTCTTTTTTTTCTCCAAACTTATTTTCATAGCATCTATGTCTCTCCTGAGAGTTCTTGGACTGTGTTATATTAAAACTTCTCATCTCAAATATAATTCCAGGAAGTTAAAATCATTCCCAGCATGATGAATTTTTCACTTCACCAAAAGTTTTCTACCTCTTATTGCAGGTGAAAGGAAGAGAAGGTATTTATGGACTTAAAAGATACTATTTAATTTCTCAAAATACATGCTTCAGTAAAATATTGTTCTTATTCTTAGCCTTATTTTTTCAAGTAAAAAGTATTGAATTTCTCACATTCACTTTACACAAGGATTATTCTTTGCCTCTAATAATTTTTATTGCACTGCTGTTATGTTTCCAGTCCTGGGAAATATACTTTCTCAGCAATGAGTGCAAATTATTAATTTCTCTTACGAGTGCAGATTCTCCATCCTTCTTCTTATGCATCTTAACATGTTGATTTCCACTGTCTTTCTTCTGCTGACCCCAGTATAGCAAATATGTAAACCACTCTCATGACAGTATGACGCATTGAACTCAAGCAAGAGTTTGGCAACATGGTCCATGAACTCCTGGGTTCAAACTTTGGCAGCTGGTTAAATTAGCTCCCTTTCCTCTTTTGGGTGTTGCTAAAGTGGTGCAAAGCAGACAGATTAGTGCAGAGGTCTGATCTTAATATTTTTAGGTAAATTTAACTGGCTTCTCTGCAAGATTTTGACCTTAAGACTCAGATATTGAGATTTTTCACTTAGGCAAGTAAAGAAGACATCTGAACAATTTTAAATATAATTTTAAAAATTTAATTACAGATTAGTTGCTTTCCCTGGAACACACTTTGTTCTTTAAAATTTAAGATGATGTATAAACAGAGTTTTTCTTATACTTCTGTCTGTAAATATAAGGTTCACATTTTAAAAATCAGGGCTCCACTGTCTTAGAGGCTGTGCAGACCAAACAGTATAATGCATACAAGTGGACCTGTTTCCTTTACCAGGTGTCTGGTGCTATATATTCATTGGTCTGTCCTCTTGTGCCTCAGAATAAGAGGGTTAGCCTCATTCTTTATGTCAACAAAAGAGGATTAAGGAAAATTCATGCAACAAACTTTACTAGGGGTTTAGTAGCTGGCATTTTGACCCAGTACAGCAGTTAAGAGACCTGTTGTGGTTGAGGATGCGAACAATCTAGGGAGATATAATACAATTAATAAAAATATTTGGTCACAGGTAGATACACCAAACTTTTCAGGCTCAGCTAACGAAGTCCATGCCATATTTTAAATACCTTAGAGATGCATTATGTTACAAGTATCTTAAAATTAGAAGTAAACCCAGCTCTTTTAAAATGCTTCAAAGTCATCTTTCTAAGAACCATTCCCAAAGCTTGGAGAAGGCTCTTTTCCTTAGTGCCTTATCTCTAGATCAAAACCCACTTCCTACTTCAAAGGGAAAAAAGGAAAAAAAAAAAAAGAAAAAGAAAAAAAGAAGACAGAAAAGTTACCTTAATGCTTGGACATTAAGTCAGCAAGGTTTGAGTTATGGCCTTCTTACATCTTCCAAATTCCTCTCCCCTCCTCCTACAGCTGTTACCCTTCCCTTCAGTGAGCCTTGTGGAGATCATTAGGGCCATTTACCTCTACCTCACCAGCCTCTTCTCCCCACCAAACACCTGTTTAGCTGAGGTTGATGTTCAGAACTGGCCTATTAGACACTAAAAGTTTCAGTGGGAGTGTTTGTGAGCTCAAAATGTGTTTTGAGCTGTGCTGAAAATTAGGCTTAGGGGCTGAATTTCAAAGCTCTCCATCCCCTGGGAGCCTATCTCTGCTCTCTGGTACCCTGTGAAGCCCCTTCCCCGTGGCTGTAAAGTGCATCCGGGAGAGCACAGGCATGCTCTGCTCCAGATAGTCACTCTTTTGTTCATTCCACATAAATGCTGCTGATTGCATTGAGAACAAGTGGAGAAGCTAGGCGTTTGAGATTAAAACTCAGAAGTAATGGAAAGGGGCTTTTTTCCTCCCCTCCTACCCTTGGAAAATGAAACACAAATAATGACAACTTCCTGGAATTGAAGTAATGGAAGGGTTTTTTTCCTTCCCTCCTACACTTAGAGCATGAAACACAAATGATGGCAACTTCCTGGAACTGTCCCAAAAGCAAACACCATTTAAGGTTGTCCAGGAATTGTTATTACCAGTTTTAAAAGCTCATTTATGTGGGTGTTAAAGCTCTATCCACATTTCAAGAAATAAGCAATTTTTCTGGGTAATTTTTTTCATGAAATTTCTGTGGAGATATCTGTGTATTTCCAGAACTATCTTTGGTTTCTGGTGGTCAATTTTAAGGTATTATTTAGTAAAAGCTGAGTGTTTTAAAAGCAGAATAAAAATCTTAAAATATATCTGAACACCTTAAAATTAAGAAATACTTATAAAGTGTTTTAATATATGTGTATGTTTGTATATGTCATAGATGTATAAGAAATGTTTTCTGTATATGTACTGATATTCATGCATGTGTCATAAATTAGAGAATAACTGAGATCTGAAATGTTTTTAACTAAAGTCTTTCTCACTGCTGCTGAGGACAGTGGCAAAAAGACAGTAATATCCCTATCCTTCAGATGGGACAGATCTTGACTCTGCTGAGGTGCAGCATCCTGTGGAAAAGGAAGAAGTCTGGACTGTCCACATGTCTATGTCTTCAGTTCTTTGCTGCACTCTTAGGATGTACTTAAATTAACAGAGAAGTTGGAACTGGACTCTGAGTGTTTTCAATTCCCTCAGCTCTTTTTAGAGTTACCAAGATAAAGCACATTTAAATAGTGCAATTCCTACTTTTCTCTTCAGTCCTTCCCTGGACACCTGCGCTACAGATCAAAGAACCAAGAGAAACATGCATTTAACTGTTTGTAAGATGCATGCCTTGGAGTGCATGGGCAGAAAATACTCTCTGACTGATGCAGAAAACTGCAAAATATCCCAGGCAGCTGAAATACCATGTGGATCATGCCATTCATGGGAAAAATGCAATGGTAAGAGATTCTTCACATTTGCAAGCAAAATCGTTCATATAACCAAAAGGACATCTTTATCCTCAGTTACACATTAGCAGTTGGGCAATTGTCCTGGTAGGGCATCTATAGTCCCTCCTAGAAGTACCAGGCACTTCTGGGCTGCTAAGCTGGCTCAAACCATCAGCCAAGTGTTTGGTGCCCAGACGTGGCAGGAATCTTTAACCATGGAAAAAGAGAACCCTGCAGGATTTTGTAACAAAATGTTCTATATATAGGAAAAGCTTATTCCTAGTCCCTGTTAAGAGAATCATCCTTTTGGTCCACTTTCTCCTTAGGGTGAAACCCCTGCCCTACTCTTTTTCACTGTATCTCCCTGTTTAGATTCTTTCAAACAGCAATTGCAGGAATCCTTACCGCCCACAGGAGTAACTAATCCTTTCCTGAAATTTGCCAAGCAGTCTCCCCAGCAGGATCCTGTGGCTAGGAATGAAAAGTCTTACTGTATACTACCTAGGAAAGCCATTTACTGTTTGTACTTCACTGTCTACCCCCAGTTTCTCATATAATGATTAAAGGTGAAGTCTCTTCTCTCAGAGGAAGTAGTTCCTGTTTTTTGTAACCTATCTGCAGTGGAAGTTTTCGAAATCCCTACTTTATTTTCCCTGAGTGTCTTACGCTACATTGCATTTAATGAAGGGTTGCCAGGAATGGGAAGATGAAGTAATAAATTTGAGTTTTAGAAGTGCCCAAGCTAGAGGCACAGTTATTGTCATAATTTGAAAATAAAAAGGATTACTAGATAGGAGTTCATCTGTTTTGTCTAGCAGAGTTGAACAGACAAAAATAATAACAACAATAACAACAAAAGAAATCGAAACTGTCTGGAGCTTTAGCAAAGACAAACACAAAAAAAATTGCATACAACACCAAAAAACACATAGTTATGAAAATTAAATATCAGGTTCAGTCTTCTTACCTGATTGTCACCGATCGAGTTAAACACATTTATTTATAGAGGAAGATCTTTCGATCTTCATGAAAGTGTGTGTATGAAAATATAGATACCACTTGTAAGGGTTTGCATGATCAGTTTGTCAGTGTCCAAAGACAGATCTCTCATCTTACAAGTTATCTGAGCTCTAGAGTAGTAGCTACATTGACCAGTTCAATCATTAACATCAGAGAAGCGTTTGAGTACAGCATCTGAGGCATTTTGAGCAAGTTTTTACTACAAGTATGATCACCCTCTCCAAGCAGAGGAAGCACCAGCAGTGCATGATTTGTTTCCACTTCTAGTTTTTTCACTGAGTCTGAATACCAGCTAATGTTATTGGAAGAATTAGGGAATTAGGTTAGGGAAGGAATGACAGAATTATAGAACGCTTTGCATTGGAAAGGAGCTGTAAAGATCCTCTAGTCCAACCCCCCTGCAATCACCCAGGGCACCTTCAGCTAGACCAGGTTGCTCAGAGACCGGTCCAAGCTGGTCTTGAATGTTTCCAGGGATGAGGCATTCACCATCTCTCTGGCCAACCCGATCCTGTGTTTCACCACCTTCATCCTAAAAAATTTCTTCTTCATATCTAGTCCAAATATGGTCTCCTTTAGATTAAAATCATTACCCCTTGTCTTAGCATTGCAGGCCCTACTAAAACATCTGTCCCTATCTTTCTTATAAGCCTCCTTTAGGTACTGGAAGGTGCTATAAGGTCTCCTCAAAGCCTTCTGCAGGCTGAACACCCCCAACTCTCTCAGCCAGCCTCTGTAGGAGAGGTGCTCCAGCCCTCTGATAATTTTTGTGTTTTCCTGTGATTCTGCTCCAACAGGTCTGTGTCTTTCTTGTAAAAGCTGAGCATCCTCCAGAAAATTGCTTTCAGTCTTATAGTTTTCCTGGAAACATTTTAGTCTGGGGTTTTTTTGGGGGGGTTTTTTTTGTGACTTGGATGCTATCTTGAGTGTTTTTCCTCTGTGCTTTTGTTTAGTGCCATCCAACATCTGTGTTTGTGATGAAGACGGGCTGTGTGAGGAGGGAGGTGTCCAGGTCTGTGCTGAAGTCAGTGGCTCTGCTGCCCATCGGACCATGACCGAGTGTGAGGTTGGGCTGCTCAGGTGCCGCGGGGAGACTGTCACCCTTGTCAGCATTAGGGCCTGTGACATGCAGAGTAAATAAGATATGTTACGCTTTATTTTGCTTATTGCTGGGGGATATGTCAAAATGTGTCAGCTCTTGACAGGACGTACTTTGAACCTTGCTCTGCCAAATATGAGCTCTGCTGTGAAATCCACCACAGCTGATGAGACTGTGCATCTGGTCAGCTCTGAATCAAGGCCTGAGGCTTTTTGTTAGACAGAAATGCACTTGCCACTACTGCTCACAACAGAGTTCTTGCTTAGGCACCAGCCTTAGCACTGGCAGATTTTCTTCATATTTCCATCAGAGGGGTAAAAATATGTCTGAAGTGTCTGAAGTGCAATTGCCAAAGTAGCTATTATCGTGATGGAGTACCACGTCTGACATTGTAAATATGTTTTTCTTAAAGTCACACAAACATATGCTTGCATTGAGTAGATTTAGATTAGCAAAACATGCAGACTAAGCTTTAGAGAGGAAGAGGTACAATTTTCTCTTTTAATAAAGAAGCTTCTTTCTACCATGTGCTACTCAGTTGAGCAAACAGTCTGCACAGAACTGAACCTGTTGTTGAGCCTGATGCACTTAAAGGTCAAAACAATGTGCATTAATAGTAAAGCCACATTAAAGCAATGAGAATACATCTATGCCTGCAGCTTCTCATACACAGAACCACTTCATGAAAAATCACCATTTTACATTGTCATTATTGTTATTATCATGAGCTAGAATTGTAAGCACAGGTAACTCAGTTGCATTTGTCACACACATTTCTGTTCGTGGCAAGACTGGTTTCCTTAAAGACCATTGCACAAAGAGGGCTTCTGCCTTAGCAAAACTTTCTCAGAGGCAGCTATTAGGGAAAACACATCTTTACAGCAATGAAGACATTCTGCATGCAGTCCCGTAGGAGATACCACTAGATAATCTTCAAAGACTATTCCTGAATAAAAGAAGTCTCCTACACTCTTTCTTTACACAGCTAAGCATTCTCTCTGGCATAGCTGGGCTGTGACATGTATGCTTACATATTGCAAATCCATTCAGGTAGCCATGCTGGCAGTCTCATCCCTCCTGACTATTCTTGGATGCGAACAAGGGCAAAGGGCTGGATAGCAAGTGGGTGTTCAGCCAAGCGCAGTACTATCAGCATGTATGATATCCATGTATGCTTTTAAAGCAACAGATTTTATTTCTTACTATCAGTAATATCATAAGATTAAATGTCTTTCTTGATTATCATGTTTCTACCAGTAGCTTCCTTGCATAAACCTTACCCTCAGCTGGAAAAGCTTTGCTTTCTGTGATGCTGGCAATAAAGAGTAAGCCACAACAGGAGTGGCTTTCCTTGGAGACTCTCTCTGTGGGGTAGCCATGTTGGAGGGGAAGGTTGCCACACGCTAACTGAAAGGACCTCCTGACCTTTATGACCTTTATGCTGTCTGCAAAATAGTATCAGGTGGTGGGTTTGGGTTTTTTTTTTTCCTTTTTGAGCAAATAATAAATTTTCGCGAATAGCTTATAGATGAAAACAAGTAGAATAAAATCCAAATAAATTTAATCAGCTATTTTCTCTTTATTTTTTTGCCCCAGAGTAGCACATAATAGTTTGTAGAGCACCCAGATCTTTGCTTACTTGATTAGTCTCAAGTCTCTTGCCCACACATTTCTAACCTTTTTCTTGTGGCATTTGGCCCAGCATGTGGTTGGACCATGAGCCCACTGGGTCACAATAGCTCCTATAGCTGCTGAAGGCAAGAAAAAAATCACCTGGAAATTTCCTGATAGACAGCCCATAAATAATAGTGACTTGGTGATTCATGTCTTCAAACATACGGAAATGTGGAAAACCAGCACAGAGCCTCAAGAAACGGTGAGAATTTCTGTTCAAAAAAACAATAAAGTTGCCTGATAATCATCTCAATACATCAGCAGGAACAGCTCTCCGTGTCCATAAAATAAATTAGTCTGAGATAAGGCAGCCAAAATATTAATGAAGGCTGCATTTCAGATGCTTCATTCAGTCCCTGACATCTCTGTTTATCTGACCCATCTAAATCTTTGCAAGGATCCTTTTTCTCTCCTTTTTCTTCCTAATTACCCACTCCATCTTTTCCCCTCCTGCTTCTCAGCCCAGTCAGCTCCTTCTCTGTAGACTCCTACAGACACATTCCCTCCTCCTGGCAGTCTGCAGGTGTCCAGCAAGGATCTGCTCCCCTTCCTGCTGTGATACCACACTCCTTTCCCTGCCTGACTTGGGAATTCCCTGCCCCATCAGGGGTGTTTCAGTTCCATCACCCCTCCTGAAAACCTGAGTACATCTTACAGCATTTTAGAATAGAAATTATGGGCTTTTTTGTTTTTGTTTTTTCTTTAACCAACCAGCTGACTGTCTAATGCTGCATGAGAGGAAAGGTAAGGCAAATAGATACAAGTTTTCTTCAAAGCAATGTGACTATTAATTGAAAGAAAAACAGGTTCAGTGTCTGGGATGACACTGTCCCGTCACACAGTCATTCCTGTGGTATGCATGTCTGCTGGCCACACTTTGTCCCTTTCAGTACAGAAGCATCTCCAGTCACTGTGATCCACCAAACTGATATTAAACTGACAAGCAAATGCACAAAATTTTTTTCTTGGTAAGAAAGCAAAATCAGATTAATGAGTGTCAGATGAGGGGGACAGGGGGACCATGGTTCCATGGAATCAATAAGCTTAGCAAAACTACCTGGCAGAGAGTGTTAAACCCCTTTGTTTTACCTGAATTAAATGGCCATGTATTTGCCCTGTGACCATGTATCATGATACTTGGGAGGAGTTTGATATTAGATGACCTGAGCTTTGGGCAGCAGTGGCAGATTAAATTTAACTCAGATCAAGGTAAAGTAAACAGATCTAGGTAGGGTAAGCTTGTTATCCATACTGCTGAGATCATGTGAGGCCAGTGACTTGGAAGATACCAGAAACTGCTCAGTAAAAAGGCCTGCCTGGTGCAGAGCAATAGATACAAGAACAGAATGGGGGGACCTTTATAAATGCTGAAAAAATTCTTCCTAGTTAATGCTGTTTGATAAACAGTATCAGCATGTGGGGTGAAATTCAGCCTTTGTTGCTTCCTTCCAAAAAGTGGTCTGCTGAGCAGCAGCACCATCAAAACCTGGTTTTCTAGGAATTTTTCTTTTGGTGTAGTTTCTCAGAGTAATAAGTGTGCACTGTGTCCTTCCCCTTGGGGTAGATATAGGAGAAATCTTTCACTCCCCACCTGCATATTTTCCTGAAAGATAATGAAGAATCCATACCTTTCCAATTAATCATCCATTACGTGTTTTTAAAAGATAGACAACAGGTTTGTATACTATTGAAGAGACAACAAAACTAGACTTCTGCTCAAATAACCCTGTGATTGGCTCTCTTTGTGAAAAATGACAAGCTGGAAAAAGAAGAAGATGCCCTAGAAGTGAAGGTGGGAAGGATGCAGTAGGACTATCACAGAGCAGTAGTGCCCCCAGGTTAAGCATAAGATGTGGAATATCTCCTAACAGAACAGCCAAGTAACTAACAGAAACTTAGGAAGGATTAAAACTCTTCTGATGTATTTTTTCCTAACCTGGGAACAGAAAATTAACATCTGCAGAGTGATAGAAAATTTATCTGCTTATACGGTGACATGAGAGAAGCTTCCTAAGTTCCTGCCAGATGGGAATCCACCTGGGTAGAAAAGATTTGGGACCAGTGTATATTTGGAGACTAACTGAAGGATAGGAAGTTATGTCCACCAACCTGCTGTTGTTAAAGTACTAATAGTAGCACTAGTAGAGTGAGGTATAATTTGCAAATCTCTTTTTCACTAGAGACTATATTTCTCCAGTATGCTTCTCATGGCTTCTTGAGCCCATCCCTGACACTCATTGGCATCCTCTCCCTTCCAGGATGAGAGACACATGAAGCAGGATGCTGTGGTACCCAAAGCACTCTCTGATTTGCAGCTCTGTGCAAGACCCTCCCAGGTGATGACAGATCAGCAGTTTAGTGCCCTGCCAAAACCAAAACACCATTAACTGAAAGAAAAATGTTTTGAAGTAGAACATAACTTGAAAACATTAAAAAGCTGTCAAAAATAACATTTACAAGATATATTTTTTCCCTACCACTGAGAAGTCCCTTTTCTCCCTGTTTTGTTAACATCTTCTTTAGACAGCTTTGGCCAGTTCACTTCCACTATTCCATCCCTCTTCTTGCAGGGCTTCACTTGCTGTTTCCCCTCACTTGCCAGACAGAACCTGATAAAACACGCTCACAATTTCTTTACACCTGATGATTTTCCCAATTGCTTTTTGTCTGAGAGCTGTTGCATTACTTCTTTGTTCATTCTCTCTCCAGATCAAATAGAATCTTATTCAATAACTTCCTGCCCTGGTCTTGCTACCACCTAAAGCCATTGCATCACCACGTCCATAACGCTATTACAGATCAGCTCCATTTCCGCCACACTGTGGCTCTGCCGCATTGCTCACTGTGATGAGCTGCCACTGTAAGTAACAGCAGAGCTATTACTGTGTATGACAGGGGGCACAGGAATATAAACTGCTATTGATTTCTTTCTCTCTCTCCTGCAAAACACAGAGTTGTTTCTGACCAGCAGAAGGATGCTGCTGGCACGCTGGATCTTCTGGCTTAACTCAGGAGACATGCTAATTGCTCAGAGCTTAGCCCCTGGGGCCTGCTCTCTTGTATGTGTTCCTTAGGTGGCTATTTTCATTTCCTGTGGTCAGGGGCTGGTCGGCAGAGTTCAATGCCACAGCATGCAAGAGAAAACTATCAACTCACTTTAGCACTTCTCTAAATGGGTTTTTATTATACAGCCTCTAAGAATTGTATTAAGTGTGAATATGCAAAATAAACTTTAGCAAGAGATAAGCAATGGCAAAGAGCTGCCTGCCAGCAGTGCTTTTGAGCAGTGATAGTTTAACCAGACTAGATCAGTAGCTTCTGGTAAAGCAAAACCATGGATTTTATAATTTACTGTTGACATCAATTACACTGAGACTTTTAAAGTGATTGTATTATCCACTTTCTGAATAATTATGCCATTTATGATGATAACTGAACTTCCTCATACTACAGGCCTTATTGGTCCCAACAGGCAACTAACCAACACAAGCAATGTTCTTTTATTTTGGGAGCTATTACTCAGGTTATCAAATCTTATGATGAGGAGAGCTATATAAGTACTGGGACATGCATAAAGCTGGATATAGCGTTCTACTTGTGCAATTCGTCCAGGCACATGTAGAAGGAAAGGCTGCTGCAAATCCTCTCCAAGTAGAAAAAGATGCCAAAGCTGGCATTCCTTGAGTGAAAATGAATTTATTTAGATCATCTCCCAGGACACATACATGTCGATACTGACCTGAAAACAGGATTGTCATGTTTATTTCAGTATATACCATTGCTCCCAGAACACACATACTGGATATAGTCTTTCTCAGTACGTGAAGCTCCCACCAAGATGCAATCAAACTTCTCCTGGTCCTTTGAACACTGGTTGAAGCAGAAGGAAAAGGTATTGTGTGTGTCAGATGGAAATTCTGGGAACATTATTTGCCGAATAATTGAAGGTTTTTTGTTTTGTTTTTTTTCTCTCAACATTGTTTCCTCTACCAGATTTAATGGAAACTCACCAATAAAGTCTCATTCTGAGACAGCTAAATCCCTGAGAATCCCAAAGATTGTCTTAGGCTATGTATACCAGCTCATCCTGCTCTTAAAGCTGTCTAGACACAAGATAGCCTGATCTGGAGACCATGTAGCTGCACTAGGGAAATACGCTGGCTAATAAACACTGAGGAGGTTGGAATGGATTAGCATGAACGTAGGGCAGTGCTTTGAGACTTCAGCCATCTTTAAGGCTGTGAAGAGGTGGCACAAATAAAGAGCTGGGGCCAGCAATGCCAGCCACAACTGCAAGGACTAACAAGGACTGACCGACTGTGTTGTTTTGCTGCTGCATTCAAGGTTTTTTACAGGTCTTGGTAATTTTAGAAAGATAGGACACAGAAAGATAGGATACATCTTTAGAAAGATGTATCACAAGGCTAAAAACTAAGCCAGGACACTAAGACATGTACTGGTGTTGGCCAGTGTCAAAGCCTTTTCTGTCCTTCCAGTAAATGCATAGTTTTGCACCTGTGTGCAGACACATACCTGCACACACCCCCCAGGCACACCCATCAAGCCAGTAATGAATGCAGCCACTACCCAGGTGTTTCTTAGCAGGACCCTGCATGCTGTGTCAGCCAAGAAAAAATTCACATTTACAGGAAAACTTGCTGCTGGTCTCACCCTGTTACACAGCAAATAAACGCATTGCACAACAAATGTTGACTCAGTAACTCTCAGAGGAATTTCCCAGACAGAGCAACCGTGTGTTCACAAATGCTAATGCAATAACCCAGGATTTCACATGTATTTATTAAGAAATTATTCCCTAGCAAAAAAAATCAAAGATATGAGGTGATTACCATCTAATACCAACAGGTATCGTACCATGCAGGTTTACCTTAAAAGAGCTTGAAGGCACATAGGGAATATTGCTTGAAGATTTGGTCAATACTGAGAAGATATCTTGGTTTCTTGAAATTTCCCAGCCCCTTTTAGAGGTCTCAGATGACTGAAACACTATGTCAAGTTTCATTTATACTCCAAAAACTGGAACATTTTTCTGGCCCTGAGCTCTGACCCTTTGGATTGTTGTTTGTCCCTGATGGACTGTTGTCCATCCTTAATGCATGCTAGGGAGTTTCATAACAGATATGGGCATGTGAATAAAGTAAATCAAGTCTAGGAATTCCTGGGAAAGAGCAAATAACCACTGATTGTAACAGTGAATAAAATTGGACAGGCCTCATTTTGCAGTCTCAGAGGCAAAGGGGTGTAGGTCAATTCACATCCAGCCAGCAACTCCACAAAAACAGTTTTCTTGCTGGAGACAGTCCCTGGCCCATGTGAGTGGTTCAGTTGGTCCCAAATGCTCTTTTGGGGGAGAACCAGCAAGTACAGACCAAAATCACACTAAATAATTTAACAGGAAGGATAATCATGTGCCCCTGTCTGGAGCCCATGGCCTGATCCTTTTTCATTTTAGCAGCACAGATACAACCAGGCTGCTCGACAGAGGACAGAAATGGCTGCAATGTTATGGTGACCCTTCTCTGCTGCTTCTCAGAACACAGAACAAAAATCACTTCTCTCTAAAAGTATCCTGAACTTACACAAGCAATGAAATCCTAAATGCTACTGCTTTAAAAAGTAACTATTCTGAAATACTTCCAGGAAATTAGCCCATTTCTAAAGTCCAACTCAGAAGTGCTGTTTATTTGCTAAATACTTTTTTCTTCTCTTGGATTATCACTGGTAATAACAGTAGCTCCCAAAATGATTTCATGAGAGGTACTTATTTGCCAGGCTCATTTCTACCTTTCAAACCTTTGCAAATGAAATCAGCAGGTTGTTACATGCAGTACAAAGCTTTGTAACCAGAAATCATAGAACTTTTGTTAATCCAAGAACTGTCCATCAAATTTAGCATTGAAAATGTGGACCTAAATCAAGGTATTTGATAGTTATACAGAATCCATTTCCCAGTCGTAGCAGGTCTCTGTCCAATCTTCACAAAGACTTTATCTTTTCAATAGCCAATTCATGTCAATGTCACAATTACAGGGAACAAAATGGAGAAAGAGGGGCCGTGGGTCATTGAGACATTTTCAATGCCCCTGGGCATGTGGCTTCATTCTCTTCTATTCTACAGTTCTGACAAGGACACCAGTGTCTCCAGAGCTCAAAAAAAGAAAAAAATTAAATGGAAAAAATCCTTACTCCCCACACTTGCTGGAAGGCCAGCTTACTTTTGCCTTCTGAAATCTAAAGAATGTCTGTTCAATCTGGCAGCCTGGCTGGTGTGTGTCATGGATTTTTGTCTCTGTAGTCCTTGGACAAGTTGTTTTTTTCATATATCTTTTTCCAGGTAAACCAAGATCACCACCTTTCTGTAATATTATCTGGCTGTGCTGGGGGAAGCATTGATAGGCTTCAGTGAGGTCAGGGCCTTCCTCAGTCCTGCACCCCCTGAGTGGCTAGTGATATGTTCAGTGACTCATTTCTGGAAAGAGGCTTTGATAGTGACACATATGCCACCTCCTTAATATAACCTGAATCTTCCTGATTAGATGTGCATCATAAATAACAATTGTGGAAATGGAGAAAAACAAAAAATTAAGTGCTTTCAACCAGTCATGGCTGATTCTGCTATAAGTCTCAATTGCCTCTAGCTGAGCTGATTTCCAGGAACAGATCTCATTTCTGCTTTACTGTTTATTGCAGCTCTCTCTCGGGACTGGTAATATGAAGCTACAGATTGGCTGCTTTACAGTGCTGTGTCAGAAAGCCTTCCTGAGATACACATAAACAGCCAGTGAACTGAGAAAACTGCAGATAATCAGCTTTATTTTCTCCCTGAGTGGGTTTTAACACATGGGTCACATTGACCTTAACACATGGTCCTGAAATTCACACTTGGTGCCCAGTTACCCACAATCACTTGTGTGATAATTTTTTGCAGTTGATTTGTCTGAAAAGTAAGATA
This sequence comes from Oreocharis arfaki, assembly GCA_013398015.1. Taxonomy (NCBI): domain Eukaryota; kingdom Metazoa; phylum Chordata; class Aves; order Passeriformes; family Paramythiidae; genus Oreocharis; species Oreocharis arfaki. The sequence goes on along the minus strand of VZRR01002856.1, from coordinate 70,040 downwards.
TCACATAAAAGCTAACATTAGCTGCACAATTACACTATGCTCACAGAAGAATCTAATAAAAGAGGAAAACTGATTCTATTATTTAGCAAGGTCTTGACAGCAGAGTACAGTAGAGGGAGAAAATCCTTGATAACCAGGTTATGTGCCCAGTAAAGAAAATACCATTATAAGTTTGCACTTGTTGACATGTTTTTGATTTCCAGATAAATGTGCACTTTTTAACCTTCTTGTGTGCCATAGGGGCTAGGTCTCCCTAGGGACCCCCAGGGCAGCAGGCAATACCTGGTAGCTCAAACCAACCATGAAATCATGAAATGCTTTGGGTTGGAAGGGACTTTAAAGATCTTCTAATCCAATCCCCATTCCATGGGCAAGGATACCTTCCACTAGACCAGGTTGCTCAAAGTCCCATCCAGGCAGAGGTATCCACAATTTCTCTGGGCAACCTGTTCCAGTGCCTCACCACATTCACAGTAAAGAATTTCTTCCTAACATCTAATCTAAGTCTTTCAGCTTGAAGTCATTTGCCCTTGTCCTATCACTACATGCTCTTGTAAAAAGCCCCTCTCTAGCACTCTTGGAGGCCCCGTTTAGGTATGGAAAGGTGCTATAAGGTCACTCCGGAGTCCTCTCCAGCCTGAACAGCCCCAGCTCTCTCAGTCTTTTCTCATAGGAGAGATGTTCCAGGCCCTGATCATCTTTGTGGCCTCCTCTGGGCTCATTCCAACAGGTCCACTCCTCACGCCACACCCAGAGAGCCAGGCAGTCCTAGCCCTGGGCACCTTCTAGGGGATGGGGACAGGCCAAGGCCAGCCTGGTTTATAGGTCCATGGGCAGGGATCCCAATTGGCCCATGACCAGAAGGGGCAGGGCCTGATAGCCTTGAGAGGCTGAAACAATTTCCTGGGCCATGGATAGTTGGGGAATTCCATGAGAAGCTGGTCTAGGCCATAAGTGTGCCGGTACCCCTCGTTCCTTGATGCCTGAGATACCATATGTGCTCTAAATAAATGATTTCCCCAGATAAGGATGAGGCTGGGTGAAAGGCTCTGCTACACCAAAAATTATGGAAGTAACAGCTTCTAAAGTTAAAATGGGAATTTTAGCAACAAGGCTTAATTTAAAAATGAACAGCAGCTGAGTTAATACCAAGTCCTGTCTGCTCTGGGTTTGGTTATTGCAGGTCCAAGAACAGCTGTGCTCTTTGGATAATGAGCAGGGCATGATGCACAACAGCCACCCATTCCTGTTGTGCTGATGGCCGTGTCTCATACGACACTCTCATCTCTTCCACCCATGTGTGAATAACTCTGGATCTTTTCTGGTTGACGGAACATGGAATGGGAAAGAGGCACAGGTGTCTTGTTTGGTGCTCAGCACCCTTTCTGGAGCCAACCTTGAGTTATCTCAGTGCCGAACCCTACAACAGCTTTGGTCTTTTGTGGATGGAGCTAGTTACTCCTGAAAAGAAGTGGTAATAAAAATAGTGCTGATCTGGAAGACAAATCATTTGGTTCCTAAATTAAATGTAAATTAAACTTAAATATCTTAAACATATTCTTTTTCTAAAAACATAGTTAGAAAAGTTTAATCCAGATTTGGACATCTATAGTATAAATATTTTTATTTGTCCTAGTCAGCCTCTGCCTTCCTTCAAAGCCAGCACAGGAAGACAGGCACCATATGAGGGCACAACTCACCCAGCTTGTTTTGAGATGTCCATCTAAGAAGACAGAAATTCTGTCTTATAAGGGTCTGTTTCTCTCATCAACTGAGTAAAAGTACAGCCAAAGATGATTATTTTGGGTGCAGCCATACACCTTTAGGGGCATCTCATTTTCGGTAATCAAGGAATGAAGATCAGCTTGCCCAAATCTATCTGCGTTGGAAACCCACATATGAACATACAGCCTTGGTATCTCCTGAAAGACCCCGTTATAGCAAAATTGACATCTGTGAGCACAGGTTTCATTAATTTAATTAAGTTTTGGTTTTAAAACCTGTCATTTGTTACATCTTTATCTCATAACCCTCCACGAGTGAAACTGAGTTGTTTCTGTTACAGATACAGTTGAAGCCTCCCTTTTCTGAAAAAAATAGTCAAAGCCTGCTGCTCAAGGGTGTTTGGGGGAGGAGAAATGTGATGGACTTCTCCCTCTGAATGCACAACTGAATATGTTGAGCTGGAGCTATCATGAATGCCACAATTTATACTGCTGCTGGAGATGCTTCCCTGCCCTTTCTGGAGTGCAAACCCAAGAGTGCACTGGACAGCAGTGGAGTCTGCCAGAACTTACTGGAAAAACACTGCCTAAGATGGTCTCTGTTTTATCACTCACTGGGAAAATGTTACTAGCAAAACCACTGGTACCTATTTTCTACCATGTTTACTGTGTCTAGCAATTTTGCATTTAACAGTCTTATTTTGCACCAAAATCTTAAATCAAGAGATAATTACCACTCTCACAGCACCTGAAATATAAAGACACCAGGACTCAAACATTTAATGCCAGATGTTTTCATGTTTTTAAGAAGGAACAATAATTGCTATAACTAAGCAGTGGCTTATCATCAAAAGTTTGGTGGTTGATATCTAAACCTGATATATATATCTGATTTACCTTCAAACCCTTGAAGAAAACTCTGGATTACCCTTTTCTGAGGTTGCATAAGGATAAACATTATAACAGACACTATTCAGTTCTCTTCTATATTTCTCATATTCTGCATTCTATGTTACAATTATTGTTTCTACAGAAGCCATGGTGAGAAGCCCACAACAGCAGGTGCTAATTGTCCACCCACTGAATCACACCTCAGCTGTCTCAGTCTCTGGTAAGTGTATAGTATCTACATGTCGTGGGTTGGAACTGAGTTGATTGACGTGAGTTTTGGCCAATTGTATGGTTCCGAATTTGCATGTTTCAAGCCTTGTGGAAGTGAGAGAAGGGGGAGTGGTCCCAGCTCTCTCGCGGGGCAGGAACGGGCCCCGGGCTCCGTCTCCTGCAGCGGGCCCGGGCCTTCCCCTCCCCCGGCGCCGGGGCATGGGCCCCGGAGATGCTGCGGGAGAACCGTCCCAGAGCCGCGGGCAGCTGAGAAACAACCATGAGCTGTAGCAGAGCCGAGACCACCCGGCGCGGCTTCTGGAGACTGGGGGGCTTCTCTTCCACCCCCCCCCGGCCCCGCGCAGATCTTGCGGGAGCAAGCAGAGCTTTCTNTTGTTTCTACAGAAGCCATGGTGAGAAGCCCACAACAGCAGGTGCTAATTGTCCACCCACTGAATCACACCTCAGCTGTCTCAGTCTCTGGTAAGTGTATAGTATCTACATTACACATATTCCTGTGCTAGTGAAAAATTTGATGTGTTGGAATTTGTATGGGAATTTGTATGGAAAGGCTCGTTATATTTATTTTGGATGATGCTTCCTCTCTGATGTTAAGGCAAAATAGATGGGGATTTTTTTCTGTGCAGTAGAGAAGCTGCATTACCGAGGAAGCTATTCTTTGAGAATTGGTAAGGTCTCTGTGACCTAGGTTACCCTGAGAGATTTGCTTCAGGTTTGCTGTATCTCCTCCAATTATAACTTATGGCCCAAGGCAATAGTCCATCAAGCCAGATGTGTTACTTGAAGCTTACAATGGCAAAGGAGGGATGGTGTTTCCTGCCCACAGTGAACAGGTAAACTATCATTACCTAATATAAGTCATCACTTCTAAGAAAAAGACAGATGTTGCAGGAAATATTAAAGAACTTCAGTCCTTAGTCGAAGAGTTGGGGACCCCTGTGACAGAGCACGAGAGCAAACCCAAGGTCCTTGCGAAGTGCAATCCAGACCCTACTGAAGCCAACAGTAAAAATCCCACTAATTTCAGCATATTAAAGATTTCCTCTGGATTCAGTTTATGGCAGAATAGCCACCTTATTAATGAGCGGCAGATGATGTCTCCATTCTGTGCTGTAATGCTCAACTGCAAAACAGAAACTTATGGAAATTATCCCCATCAGCAAGAGAGAACAAAGCCAGTCTTACTGAGAGCACTTGCACAGCATGCAACCACTCTGAGACCAGAGGTGCTGGAGAAATGGGGGCAGTCAGGGAGCTGACTTGTCTGCCTTCTGTTTACCAGGAAATAACTTCATCTGGCAATTTATCATGGTGAAAAGTGTCAGGGATAAAAAATTCCCTTTATCAGAAACTTTGCTAGACAGTCACACTGGAATCAGAGGCCTGTAATGAAAAGCTAGTATTAAGGTTAGAGGATCAGGATCAAGAAATCCTCATTGTCTGTTGATGGTGCAGAAAGCATACACAACCATTCTGAGTGGTTCTTCCCCCACAGAATGCAACCAGCAAGAAGAAACAAGGGCACTGAAAATCTAAAAACAATGGAATCTGCAACTCACTCCTAGATCACCACTAAGATATTGATGTAGATCTTCAGTTGGAGGAAAGAGCTATAGAATTACGAAAGAAAGCCTATCTCAGGCTTTTATAATAATTTTAGTGCGCATTTTAAGAAAGAAAGCATACGTTTATTGTATTTACCAGCAGGATTAATTTCTTCTTTTTCTTGATCTCCATTGAGACTAGCTGCTGTTCTAGGGAGCTTGACAGCATCCCAAATATGTTTCTTTGTAGGGAAATTAAACCATTTCACATACAGCCCACTCCCAGCTCCCAGGTGACTTTGCCCAGGCTCTGGCAAGGTGTCACACTTATGCATAGGGCAGGTTGTTCAGTAATGGACATTGCTCACTCATCATGCGATGGGTGAGTAACTGGCCAATGTGCTTGGCATAAAGGGTTGTAGTGAATGGGGTGACATGAGGCTGCCAACTGGTCATGTGTAGAGCTCTGCGGGGCTCCATCATGGGCCCTGTGCATCTTCATAAATGATTTGGGATACAGGACTGGAAGGATTACTACATCTGCAGACAATACTAATTTGGGAGGAGCTGTTAACTCACTCTAAGGCAGAGAGAACCTGCAAAGAGACATTTCATGAGGGCTGGGCAGTCACCAACATTATGAAGTTCAACAAGGAAAAATGCTGGATTCTCCACCTGCCCTCCACAGGGTAACCCTGGATGTATGGACAGACTGGGGAATGAGATGCTGGAAAGAAGTGCTGTGGAAAGGAATCTGTGGGTCCTGGTCCATGGCAAGTTGAACATGAGTCAGCAGTGCCCTGGCAGCCAGGAGGGCCAACCCTGTCCTGGGGGGCATCAGGCACAGCATTGCCAGCCGGGCAAGGGAGGGGATTGTCCCGCTCTGCTCTGCACTGGGGTGGCCTCACCTCGAGTGCTGGGGGCAGTTTTGGGTGCCACAGTGTAAAAAAGACATTAAGCTATTGGAGAATGTCCAAAGGAGGGTCGTGAGGATGGTGAAGAGTCTAGAGGGGAAGCTGTGCGTGGTCTGAGGTTACTTGGTCTATTCAGCCTGGAAGAGACTAAGGGGAGACCCCATTGCAGTTACAACTTCCTTGTGAGGAGAAAATTGAGGGGCAGGCACTGATCTCTGCTCTGTGGTGATGAGTGACAGGACCCGAGAGAATGGCCTGAAGTCGTGTTAGGAGAGGTTTAGGTCGGATATTAGAAGAAGCTTTTTCACCCAGAGGGTGGCTGGGCACTGGAACAGGCTCCCCAAGACAGTGGTCACAGCACCAAGCCTGACAGAGTCCAAGAAGCATTTGGACAATGCTCTCAGGCACATAGTGTGGCTCTTGGGGTGTCCTGTTCAGGGCCAGGAGCTGGACTTTGATGATCCGTGTGGGTTCTTTCTGACTCAGCATATTCTACCATTCTTTTCTACAATTCTATGGGTTTTTTTCCTGATTGTCATTGTTCTTATGTCTGTTGGTAGGAAAAAAGAAGTGACTTTCAGTTTTCCCCTTCTTAAAAGGCAGGTTTATACTCCTCAGATTTATAAAATTCTGAGTGCTGAAGGGAAAATTCTGGTTGCAACTGCTCAGAAATTATGATATATGACCAAGGAATGCTAGGGGCATGGACCCATGGCTGGGCTGAGGTGCCCCATGCAGTTGCTCTCAGGTTTGGTGCTGGTGCAGGTCTATACAATTGAATCTGATTGTGATGTGTTTCTGCAGACTCCAAGCTGAACCACTCCAAGCAGAACCACATATTGCTGCAGGACTCTCCCCAGTGCATTGTTCATTAAATGTTTCTTTTATATTTAAGTACAAATGTAATTTCATACTTAATCACCTTGAGGGGTACCATAGGAGTCCCTGACAGTGCCTAAACATCAAATCCAGCAAACAAACACAGAAAGCAAACACTTCCTCCATTCAGCTACTCCAATTAAAAATCACATCATTTTGAAGACTTCATTCGATCTTTGCATAGTTGTGGTTTTCAGTGTTTTATATTGCCCCTTCCATTTGTACCATGAGTGCAGGTAGCCTCCTGCTACCCTTTCCCTATCTGATGTCAGAGGTGGTGCTGAAGTGCCTGCTCTGCCTGTGTGGAACAGCAGGTACTCAGCCAGTGAGACAAGAGTGCAGAGCAGTCACAAGCACAAGGACAAAGCAACAAATGGCTGAGGAAAGGAAAAGTCTCATCCAGGTCTAGGGGAGACCAAAGGCAATGTTTCTTTTTCTCCCTTCCCTTTTGTTCCCCTCCCTTCCTGTGCACATCCCCAGAGCTGCCAGCAAGACAAGCCATCCCTATATCCACAAACACAGGTCATTTTCAGACAGAAAAAAACCCACTGCCACCCTTGTCTCAAAAAGCTGTTAAGCAAGCTGTATTTTTTTTCTCATCCTTTTGCTTGGATCCATTTTTCCTTTCATAACCAACCAAGTTTTTCTGTGAGTGGCTGAGTCTGCGTTTGATGTGATGGTCATGGTCTCTGCAGAGAGCCAACGGGTTATGGCAGGCAGCTTTCCTGCTCCAGCACCTTCACTTTGATGCCAGCACACTTCATGGCTGCCAGCATGCAATGACTGACTGTCCTCCTCCTCCCTGTTGTCTCCATTTGGATGCAGTGAGGGCGGATCTCTTCTTTGGGGCACTGGTAAGGCATCAGGCAGGAGCACTGGGTCTGTGTCTCTGTGAATGAACCTGTGGAAATTTAGCAGCAAATGTGATGACTAAAACCAAATTTTATACTTTGATGACATTTCGAAGTCCAACAGGGAAAAACACTCTTGGATGTTCATGATATATTAGTTACAAAAAGCCTGTAGTGCATACACTAGATGGCTAGATATTAGGAATAGAGACATAATCGGCTTTAAATAACAGTTTTTGCAGCAGTGGCCCATATAAAAGCAGAATTGATCTAACTATTTTTATCCACTGTCTTTCCCTGACTTTTCTTCTAAACAAAGATATATTAAGTTGACTTTCTATTCCCAATTATCCTTGAACACAATCTTGCTATGAAATGGAGTCTTAAGGTCCATATTGTGTCAGCTCCTATTTCATTAAAGCTCTCTTTATGAATGCTAAGCTACCTACTGCTGGCCTGTGGTAAAGCTCAGTCCTGCCTGTTATTTCATTACCTATTTCTGATCTAATCAGGTTCTGACTCTTTATATTCTTTCCCAGAAATTCCCTAGGCAGAGTTTCTCCCTTCGGTTTCTTAAAACATGAAAAATGTGTGCTTTCCTCCATTTAGCTTCTTTCACAGTACTGCAGTATCTTCTCTGCAGTATCTTCTGTCCCCGAGTTAATACCAACTACTCACTCCCAGGAAAAACAGAAATTTCATTTCCTAAGTGTTTGTGCACACTCATGAAAAGTGGACTTCTGTGGAGATAGTGAAAAGTCCAGTTCTAATCTCTTGAGCACCACACTGACAACTAATCTTATTTAAGGTATTTTTCTCCCCTCTCTCTTATTTTTCTGAACAGCCTCTGTAGGTTTTTGAGAGAAAAACACAAGCTGGCACAGGATCCAGCTTGAAGACACTTGCACAGGGGAAGCAGAGCTAGGCTTCTTAGGGGCTGTGGAATAAGTAATTTTTTAAAAATTACCACCTTTTTCCCAGGAGCACAAGGCGCCTAGACGTTCCACCAGAGCACGTCCGTTGATGGACACGCCTGGTCATGCCCTCTGCTTGAGCCCACAAGGAACAACATCTCATGCAGTAATTTTACAGCCACCTACTTCAAATTCTGTGCTGCAGAAATCTTGCATCTTCAAAACAGGGGCTTAAGATTGCTGCACGCTGCTGTTGCTTTATTTATCATTAAGTAGACCAGGTGCGATAAGAATCAGATTTGTCTCTGGCAGGGGATGGAGTGAGTGTGTTTGTCACTCAGCCTTTACCTGGCAAGCATTTGATGTGTGCAGAGCCAGCCAGCACCGCAGGCATTTACAGGAAAACCTACTGCTCTTATCACCTGGTTACACGGTAAATAGCCAAGTTGCACAACAGTGTTTAGAGAATAATCCTCTTGGGGATTTTACCAGCTTAGCTGGTTCATTAAAACTCTTAATAAACACAGTTTTCACATAGGAGTATTTGCAAATTTTACTATTAAAATCCCATTAAGCCTGATGGCCCCAGTCCTGCTTTTGAAGTAGCATCATGATTTAATTTCACAATTTAATTATATGCTGTAGAGGGTGTGGCTCAAATTAATTCCTGAAGTACAAACTAGGGGCTAGTAGCTTCACAAGGAATGGGTGAAAATATTACCAACTACATTTTGTGAATAAACATTCAAGTGTTAATTCTCCTGAAAAAGTTCCCCTGATCTCCAAGTTCCTCTTATGCCTTTCTAATGGAAAGCAACAACACTACTCTGGTTGTGAGTAAAGGGAAAAGGGTAAGTGTAACACTAGGTAGCAGTGACACAGGACTGACCACACTTCCAATTCCTTGTGCCCAGAGGGACCACATCTGTAAATCTTGTTCTTGGAGCAGTGAAAGAGTCAGCACATTTTACTTTTAGATCCAAAGGGATGGATGAATCTCACCATTCAGAAGTCATACCTTGACAATCCTCCCAGTCATAGCAGGTGTCATAGCCACAGGGCACTTTCTTCAAGCTATTTGTAGAGAGCTTTGCCCTCTCAATAGCCCAGTCTAGGTTGGAATTACCATGGCAAGGGCCAGCATGCACGAAATGAAATGACTGCTCTCCAAGGCACATTTCAGCTGAGTACTGACAGCTGGGCTTGGTCACATTCTGTTCAGAAACAGCATGTAGCACACAGATGTCTTCTGAGTAGTGGCTGCCCAAAGGAAGAAAAGAAAAATTATCTTAGCAGGCTGTGGAACAAGTCCATGTTTTTAAACAGTCCATTGGCATCGGATGAAACACAGCAAAGCCATGGCCAGGCTGGAGATCTGTCTGAAGACCTAAGGCTGCCCCAGCAGGACCTGGACCTGATAAAACAAGTGCTGTGAGATGGGGAAGATTTGGTCCTGTCCAGCAGCTGGGAGGTAAAGTACATGTGTCTGTACAGGAAAAAGGAGATGCTGTTACCTCCATGAGGATGTGAAATTTCCACAGCCCCTGGGATGGCTTTTCTGAGTTAATGCATCCCTGCAGCTGTATGTGCAAGCCTGTCTCTGGTGCACAGTTATCTTGGGACCAAAGGCAGGCAAAACCAGTCATGCTGCTTGTAGCTTCCTTTTTTCCATATTGCTCTGGTTACTGAGCAAATTCATTCCTGGAAGGTGCATGCATTTCCAAGCAGCATCATTTTGTGTAGCTTAATTATTTCCCAAAAAGAGGATCGTAAAATCATAGAATGGTTTGGACTGGAAGGAACCTTAGAGATCATAGTTCCAACCTTGCGTGCTCCTTGTGCACGGTGATGACATTGGAGAAATAAAGAGAAAAAAAGGAAGACCTGGGGTCTCCAGTAGCAGAGAGCAGTGTAGATTAAAAGGGTGTGCTGTGGTGTTTCATTACATTAATGTAATTGGGTGCAGTAGGGAGAGCATTGTCAGCAGGTTATGGGACATGACGCTGCCTATCTACTCAGCCCTGGTGAGGCACAGATGGAGAGCTGTTTCCAGTTCTGGGCTCCTCAGCACAACAGAGACATGGAACTCCTGGAGCAAGTCCAGTGGAGGGTAACAAAGATGATCAAGGGACTGGAGCATCTCTATTACAAGGACAGGCTGAGGGAGCTGGGCCTTTTCAGCCTCGAGAAGAGGCGACTGAGAGGGGACCTCATCGATGTCTGTTGGTGTCTGTAGGGAGGGGCCAGAGGAGGGACCAGGCTCTGCTCAGTGGTGCCAAGTGATGGGACAAGAGGTTACAGCACTAAGTAACTCACAGAAAATTCCACCCTAATATGAGGAAGAAGTAGATTACTGTGAGGGGAACAGGTTGCTCAGAGAGGCTGAGCCTCCCTCCCTGGAGATATCCAAGCACGATCTGAACACAATCCTGTGCCGTGTGCTCTGGGGTGGCCCTGCTTGAGCAGGGAGGTTGGGCCAGGTGACCACTGGGGACCCTTCCAACCTGACCCATTCTGTGATTCTGTGATTGTTCATTTATTTCATAGGCTGTAAACAGGGCTGTAATTTGAATACAGAAGAATATCTGGCTAATGTCTGAACAGAGAGTAGCCTTGATTTGCCATTGTCTTTTCCTGCTCTTCCTCTCTGGTGTCCCAATGGCCTCTTGGTCTATCATTAGAGAAACTTTGACTTCTAATTACAGTACTTACCCACAGTCTTCTTTAGGAGACATACAAACACACTGAGATCCAACCTGCTTTTGTCCTGGATTGCAAATACCTCTAATTCTAGTTTGCACATCTGAAACAACAGAGTGAAAATGACTGTAACTGTTAAAGAGTCAACAGAAATATCTTACACTCCTACCATAAAAGCTAGAATGGGTTTATTTCTATTTGTCCTAAGTTTCTCTCTTCAAAAGCTCCTGGTTGGCATGCTCTAAGTATTTTCATCAGTCTTTGCAAAAATCACTGGAAAATCCTGTTAAACAGGAGAAGCTGAAGTTTCAATGGAATGCCTTTTCCTACTTTGTTTTCATAAAGCCTTGTTAATATAGTTAGGGTTTTGTTTTGTTTGGTTTTGGTTTTAAGCAAACAGTAGCAGTGTCTCAATTTCATTTTTAAAGTTTACAGTACACTGCATCCAAAATTCTGAACTTAATGCAGAAATTTAGAGCTGAAATTCTGTCACCCTAGGAGGCACAAAGTAAAACCAAAATTAATGAACAGCTGCTATATGTCTTAAACTCAGTCATCAGCCTCCTAGTTCTAGCTAGCTGAAATAAACAGTGCTGTTAATACCAGCAATATGGAAACAGTAAAGTATCTGCAGGCGTACTAACCTTTTTCACATGTAATAGACCTCAGAATAGGAGGTGTCCAGGACAGGTCTTTCCCACAGGTATATTTTGTTTGACCAGTGACTATAAACCCAGCTTGGCAGCTCAGCTTCATTGTTTCACCAGTGTTGTACTGTTGCTTAAATGGGGAAATTGTGACACTGTCAGATATTGGTGGCCTGAGGCATACTGAGGCTGTAACAAACAATAAAAAAACCCATAATTCTTGTTGGTTTAGTGCTGTGTGTATATATACAGAAAGTCATAATGCTTTATCTGAAGAACCGTATAAAGACACGCAATGACACTGAACATTTGTCTGACATTCAAAACCAATAAAAATTTAACAGAAATAAGTCTAGAAATTTTCAGTGCGTTGTCATAATCTTTAAAATATTTTCCAAGTAATAACTAAATAATGATAATATGTTTCTAATGTATGCCAATATAAGTAATTTAATTTTGCTGTTTAAAAATAGTAAGAATGGCATTTAACAGCATATTTTAATTTTTCTTTTGTAAATTAAACAAAATCAATGGCAATAGAAAGCTCATAAGTATATTCAGGTGCTTTTTTTTATTAAAATGAAGACTGAATAGTAAAATCACACCAAGTTTTAGAAAACTTCTTGTTAGCAAACACAGACCAGTTCTGATCCTTAGTTCTTAACTGACCTACAATTCCTTCAAGGCATTGATTTATGGTAGAGATTTTCAAGGCACCCTGGGAGGTCGTGGTTAGAAACACATCATTTAATATAAAAGATAGTAGACAAATTTCTGTAAGGATTATTTCTTCTTCATATATGTATCAACTTAAAAGATATCTCTCTAAGTCTGAAAACAAAGATGAATCCTTTTGTTAAAGGTATTTAAAACTAGAAAAGAGAAGGGTCTCACAGCATCCATCTGAGGGTTTTCTAGTGCACTGGATATTACTATATCCTTACAAAGCACATAATAGTAACGCTTCTGAATTAAAAGAGGAGTGATGTAGTGACTCATGATGTTTTTGCCACATCTACATGAAATGCCTTCTCAAAATGTTATCTTTTCAGATATCTTAGAATTCTTTTTTTTTAAACCTGTATTAAAATCTTTTTTGTGTCTTTTTCTTCCACTTCTATTTTGTTGCTGTGCATTTCCTCTTTCTTACGTTGGCATTCAATGTGTTGCTGTGTCCAGGTTTGATCTGGCAGACACCGAAGGTATTGATAGCCAATGAGGCTATGACCACTCACACAGGCAATTTCAGCTTCCTCCCCCACTGCATACTGGTTCTTTTCGTTCTTAAAAAGAAAAAAAAAAAAATTAAAAACCCAAAGCAAAGTGCTCTGCAAGAATCTATGGTAACGAGACTGGGCATTGTCAAAGGAAACAATAGCAAAATCCTGATAAGGTATAATGAATGCATGCTTTTCCTGCTCTGAAATATGAGTCATCCACTCAGCAATACAATGCTAAGTTTGTCCAGTTGCAGTAACTGATGTCATGGCTACAAAACAAGGATTCAAGGACCACTTGAAAATGAATTCTACCTTGACTTTTCTTCAGTTGCTGGTGTAGTGTGGTGGGCTAGAGTCCCCATTGCTAGAGCAATTCTTGAACACAGCAGTGCTCTCACTAGCACAGTAGCTAGATTGGATATCAGACACAAACAGCAGAGAAGCTGTAAAATTTCCAATCTCTGCAGCTACTACTCTTAGCTTGTGTGTTATTTTTCATGCTCACCCTGATAAAGCCATATTCTGGTGGGTCTGGCTTAGAACATCCAGACTCAGGTTCACCAACCAAGACATTCTCTTCTCTCCTGGCTTCATCATCATTTATACAAGGAGCACCTCTGAAAAGTGAAAATTTTCTGTAAGGACGTATCTTAATCGTTCATGTCACCAAGTAACAATGGCAGAATGTCATGAGACCTGCAGGTGTGTCCTGTTTATTCTGTTAAATAAAAGATGGTGGACAAAACTTCACGTTGATGGGGGTGGGGAGAGGGACGTGAGAGCAGTAAAAAGTGCCAAATGCATCTAGCAACATGATTAATTAAATATCTTTATGCAGCAAGAAAAAGAGGCAGAAAGAGCAACATAAAAGAAAGTCTCTAAATAATCCATGTAATTCTGTTGCAACCAGGCAGTGGTTAAAGATGGCTGGTCTCTGTGAGTATGGAACTGTACAGCCCGTGGTGTCTAACTGAGTAACAAAGAACTGTGGAGCCGCTGCTTGTAATCACTTCCTACTCACTCTGGAATCCCCTCTGCAGTCATTACAGCTGGGATAGAGAAAATCCTGCTTCAGCTGTTGGTCCCAGCAGAAAAAATGAAGCCTTGGGGATTGAAGATGAAAAAAACGGAACCAGTTTGGGGTTAGGATTTGAAGTTGAAACCATGCTTAAAAGGTGCGTCAGGCATACTTTGAGTGGGAATATGAGAAAGTTGGTATCTTTATCTGAACTCTCTGTGAGACTTTCATATCTAAACCTCTGAGAAAAGAGGATGTGATAGCAAAAAAAAAAAATAGAAACTGTGAACTCCAAGAAAGAGAAGCAAAAGATTTCTCCAGTTCTTTGAAAAAAAAAGCCATGCAAAGCAGCGTACAAGATCTACAGACATACTTTAGTATGCAATTCATCAGCAATTTTCTAGGAATAAACAATTAATAAATACAAATGTGAAGCAAATTGAGGAGACTTTGAGACTTTTCCTTCTCTCTGCTCCACTGAAGAAATTCAGAGGGGGAAGTTGTGTGCTACTTCTCCTTGGTAGTCACAGAGCCACTATGGAGGGCTCCTTAACAATCCCATGACTACGGAGGTCTTCTGATCTTCTTACCTGTCTGTGAACACAGAGACATAGCACTCCTCCTCTTCTTCCCGCTCCCCTTCACACGGCTTCCCGCCGTTCATTGGGGAGGGGTTGTTGCATTCCCGGGTCCTTCTGGTTTTGAAGGAAGCGTCGCATGGACTCCATTCAGACCAGCAACCCCACCGGCCATCGACAGCAACTGCAAGGAGTGAAAAAACCACCATATTCTGGCAGACCAGTGCCATACACAGTATTTCTTTTAAGGCTACATATGGCAGGGATAATGGTAAATTTAAAATAGCTGTTTTCAGAAGATTTAAAATTGTTAAGGGAGTAGATTGCATCTAGAATACTAAGTTTTCTGAAGTGTGGCCAGCCAAATTCCAGCTGCTTCATAAAACCCTAAAGCACATTTACCTTTCTAATTTTGATTGCAAGTAACATTAAAACCTAGAAGCAGCATATCTTATACTTTTGTTGCACACACAGATGTGTGAGTTTTCGTGGTACTGACAAGTTTCATCAATAGGTCATTATTTAATGAGTTTTTAAATAAATCTGAGTTCGAACACCATGTCTAAACCCCTAATCTACATCCCATGCCAGCTAAATTAAAACATTACTACCACTACCTTCTCTTAACTCCTGGCATATTTTACCTGTATCACCATGAAACATGCAGAAAATTTTTTTACTTACACACCCTTTCTTTTATGTATGCAATGGGCTTTCTGTATCCATCTCTGTCTTCAGTTGTTAATTTTTTTCAAAATATTCCTCTGTCAGGGTCAGATAATGAGACCTGTATCTGCGTAAGTGACTTCACCTTATGTTCCCTTTTGATTGTGGAATATAAACATGCGTAATGTTTCTTTTGTTTCCCTTAGGTATGGCACTAGTGCCACTTCATTCAAAAATGTTTTTGTATTAAATTGCTCTTTAAATTCTCCAGAATGATGATTATGTTCTCTCTCCTTATGACAACTGAGTTTTCCTTCTAAACTGTAATCAACAATTTTTATCTTCATTAGCCATTTAGTCTTAAGCATGATAGGCTATAGGGAAAACTAAGCAATGGGTTTCTTAATTTTTCGCATCAATTATCTTTGACCTCAGCTTCACCTTTGTTGCTGAATATCTCATTATATATGATCTTAATTATGTAGCTAAGGAATATTTTACCATATCTTACACTTGCATTTGAGTCATGGCTATTCAGTTTTATTTTTTTTTTTTTTTTTGCTTTTAATCCCTACATTTATTCTTATACTTTTTCATCATCACCACGCAGCGAGACGTGCTGTGGATTTAGTAAGGGGAGGTCACGGCAGATCAACCCCCGAGAGAGAGATGCCAGGAGGACCATATTTGCGCGACTACGCCATCACCCCACACACCTGCTGTGAAGCCCGGAGCCCGCGTCTCGCAGCTGGCGCCGTAGGTGCCGGCCTGGCACAGGCAGAGGCACTCTGTCCCGGAGAGCACAGGCCTGCCGTTGTTGGGGCACGGCGCGCACTGGCACGGGTCGAACCTGCCCGCGTGCTCCCGCAGCGCTCTGCGCAGGTGGCGGCGCTTGCTCATAGCGCATGGCACGTTCCTCACCAGGTCCACGATGGGCGACAGCTGGCAGAGAACCGAAACACAGCAGGGCCCTCATGGGGTAGCTGGAGGATTTTTAAGGTGCTACAGCCTACTTATGAAGCTGTGTCACACAGGAATTATGGATGCTTTCAAGGGGCATGGCAGTGCTATACACCTGTATTATCCTCTTCATACCACTTTTATTTCCCCAATGTAGGACTCTATGTGCCAGGGGAAAATCAACAAAGTGGGATACTGTGTCCTAAAATTTGGGACACTCTCTGTCACACATCACATCCCTATGTGATGTAGAGTTTGCTTGCATCCAGTCCCTGCCGTGTCAGACATCCCTCTGCTGCCTTCAGGAGCTCAGCAGCTGCAGCAGGAAAGACCTCTGTGGATGCTGCATTCAGGCAGGTTTTGCTATTTGCCTCAATTTGCCTGAGCAGCTGCTGTACCAGCTGGGGAGGGAGACAGCTCGGTGCACTCGCAGCAGCACTGGCACACTGCATTAAAGGAGCCGGACAGAGGTGGGGGGTTGCTGTTTTGTTTCAGTTTAGCTATGTGACATACTTTACAACATAGCCCTGACAAAGGAATGATCCCAGGGGAAGAAAGCATTCCCAGTACCATGCACTGTTTTCCTGCACAGTAACTAACCCCTGCCTATGCCTGAGCTCCTGCTGGTGCTGGAGCGATTAATTCACATTCTTCACTCTTACTCCAACTGCCCATGGACAATACAAAACCTCTCTGCCTTATAAACCAACGTGCACTAGAAGTTGTCCTAATAAAAGTTGTCCTAATAAAAGTTCTATATGTTTATATTATGCCCATACTCATGTACATTCATATCACACACAGCATCATCCCTGTTTACAAGAAAAAATAGCTGCACAGCTCTGTGAAGTGCTAACCACTCAGTCTTGCTATCTCGGTGTTTTTCTTGTTCTTCTCTTACCTCAAAGTCAATCACCACAGGATTGTCCTTTGTTGATTCCAGCCAATCTGTGAAGACTCTGTGTCCTGGAAAAGCCCCCTTTTTCTCCCAGGCCAGAGCTGCTGCATACTCCGACCTGCCGCCTTTTACCAGGGAGACTGATCGTTCGGCTGACTCCAAAATGGAACCTGAATGATTATTTCATCACAGTATTTTCAGACAAAGG
Organism: Oreocharis arfaki; assembly: GCA_013398015.1. NCBI lineage: Eukaryota > Metazoa > Chordata > Aves > Passeriformes > Paramythiidae > Oreocharis > Oreocharis arfaki. Next base: position 53,197 of record VZRR01002856.1, on the reverse strand, counting down.
CCTCCGAAGATAATTAATGTAACAACTATAAGAAAAAGTGTAAGAGGATATTAAAGAATATACTAAGATTAATTTTTTGAAACTATCCTTGGAAAAATAAAGCCAAAGCTCAGAAGAACAATCTCTGCTATGACAGAGGCCCATGATAATTTTCCAAATGAAAGTGTTTGAGACCTGAGCCATGGGGATATTCAGACTGTAAGACAGTTGTGGAAAATCCAGAGGATGCAGCAGTCTGCTCTAGAGCACTCAACATGGCAGGAGGATCTTTAGTTCTGGCTGTAAACACCCAAGTAACAGAAATTAATCAACTGTTGAGGACAAAAATGTGGTGGAGGTGATGAAATCCCTATTGTTAGTGATGCATAACATGACTCCTGCCATTCTCATGGAAACTGCAAGCTTTCTGTATTTTCTGAGACATATTTCTGGTACCCTGGTACCTAAATGTCTGCTTGGCATAAGGAAGGTAGGAAGGGAAAGTCAGTGAGTGTGTTACTGCTGCCCAGCTCTCTCAATTCGCTCTGAGCAACTCTCAAAGAAGATCAGGGACTCAGCCATGGACACAAATTTCTAGCTGTGCTCATTTTCCAGTTCAGCATGCTTGGCCCTGGACCCAGAGACAGGGGTAATGTTTGACAGATCTGTGACCAACTGGAGAGCCAGTGCCACCAGATCCTCAATGACGGTGCTCCAGAGCAGAAAAATAGCACCCTACATCATAATTTCTTTTGCAAATGAGAATATGACTCCAGTGCTTGTGTCAGAGGCAGACAGTGAAACGCCGGCTCCTCTGACAGTGGTGGAAGAGCATCTGTAGTTCAACAAAGCTGAGAGGTCACCTAGGACAGCTGAGGGCAATGATAACTCTCAAGATAAGCAACAGGACATGGGCCCTGTTCTCATCATGGTCACCTTCATGTCTCACAGTCATCCTGTTTGTGGTGCATCTGGTACTGACTTTCTTTTTCTTCCGGAAGAGCACACGCCTGGTTGTTTCTGTTCGGACACACTCTGTTGATTCGTCAGCTGACAGGCCTAGAAATACACAGAGCAGCATCTTCATCACCACAATCATGACACATGGCAGGCACCACGCCCAGCCTCCCAAACTCAGGTGAGCCAGCAGGTTCTCGTGCTCCTCACCCACCTCTGGAGACTTCACAAGAGCAGGTACCTGCTTCCCCAGGTACAAAGAGCTGAGTCATGCTTTAGCTACCCTCCCATGCCCATGCAAGTAACAGCAGTGGCATTAAAGACCACAGCTTTTAACTTTATATTTCCATTTTTGTGGTATTGTCTTTCATTTTGACAGTCTAGCAGTCATGGGAAAATGTTAAAGTAATTTCTTATCCAAACCATCAGTTTTACTGACTGCATCCCGAAAAGTACCACTTATACCTCTCAGACCTCAGTCCCATGCTATTAGGGTGCTGGAACACCTTTTCCTGATGGCACCTGGTCTTGGTCTGAAGGTCTTAAGTGGTTTCCCTGAACACAGTGACATTTACCAAATAAGGAGTCTCTTGAACTTTTCAAAGACAGTGTAAAGCAAAAATTTCTTCTAGCTCTATATGCAAGCAATTTGAGTAATTACTGAGTATGTAAATGTCAAAAGAATTTTTTTGCTGTTAGAGAGCATACTATGTGGGGTAATACTTAAAAACAGGGAAAAGAAAAGCTGTTAAACAAATATTTATATTTTCTTTACATACCTGAGTTCTGCAGTTCCTCAGAGCTGTACTGGTAAAGAATATCGTAGGAACCACCCATCTTCCCAGAGGTGTAGTAATGAGTGCCAAAGTCATCAAATATTCTGCTGTATAAAGCATAGTTGTACTCCAGGGGCAGGTGGTTAAGTGCTTTTAGAAAGATGTCTGAAAGCTGCAGATCTGACTGTTTCATTGTGAAGTTTGCAACAGAAATTACCTTATGGACTCTGATAAAGTTGGAATTCTAGAAATAAGAAAAGGGAAGTCTTAGCACCTTCAGAGGTAGATAAGTGCAGAAAGTAGAGGGGCCAAGAGTATATTCTGAGATACACTGCAAGAACTAAATATTCCTATTATCATGATGCTTTAACCATGAGCAAAGCAGCTCTGAATTTTCCAGGAGCTCTGCAAGGTTCTTGAGGGCTCCCTCACATTGTGGGTGTAGCAAATATTCCAGTATTTGTATTTCAGTAAAAAATAGGACTCACCAATCCGAAAGGATTCCTGCCATAAAAAAATACACCAGCAATTGGTAAGATGACCAAAAGATTCTGAGGAAGGCTTCACCTCTTAAGTGTCTATAGGTTGTTCACAGCTACTCTGATGAGTGGGTATTTTGTACAGTAACTCACTGTTATGAAGTGCCACCATTTATCAGTCTGTTAAAACTAGAACTGAACCTAACGATAAAGACCTCCTTGAGTTCAAGTGTCAGGCTGTTAACGTGAGAGGTAAAAAAAAGGGAATATTCAAACAATGGAAACATAGAATCATAGAATCATAGGATATCCTGAGTTGGAAAGGACATCTCTTACACATAGAAAAAGTACATGCTTTTGAAAGAGCTTATTCATATGCTTTCGCAATGCTGGAGTCTGTTTGTGTGAAAGTTGTACTAAGTAGAAAGAAAATAAATAGAAAATACTGAAAGAAGTGATTTATAAAGCAACAAGGAGAGCTAATGGCACAAGGCCAAAGCAAAGAGATCAAGAGAAAAAGAGGGGCAGGAAACGGGCAAATAATCAACTGGAAGATAAGAAAGATTCATTGTAAAACACTTTGTGTTTTATACAAAGTATTATACATACAATAAAATACAAAAGCATTTTATGCTTTGTGGGGGTTTTTGTGGGTTTCTCTGCTGGATTTTACTGCTCTACTCCACTCTACTGTCTCAATTTTCAGCTGTGCCAGCTAATGTTTCAGTCACGACACACAAAATTCAAGGCCACTTTGGTAAATATTGATTCTAAAACTTTAGTTGGTTTCAGCATGCGCTTGCACGCAATCTGTGAAATCCTGGGCACAAGCACAGACTGGGAGGAGAATCACTGAGGGAGGAGAATGATTGAGAGCAGCTGTGCCCAGAAGAACCTTGAGTTGCTGGTGAATGAGGCTGGACATGACCCGGCCATGAGCACTCACAGCCTGGAGAGCCAAACGTGTTCTGTGCTGCCTCCAGGACAGTGTGGGCAGCAGGGGAGGGAGGGGATTCTGCCCCTCTACTCCACTTTGCTGAGACCCACCTGGAGCATCCAGCTCTAGGGTCCAGCATAGGAAGGACAGGGGCCTGCTGGAGCGAGTCCAGAGGAGGGCCAGAATAATGATCAGAGGGCTGGAGCACCTCTCTTATGAGTGCACACTGAAAAAGTTATTCAGTCTGGAGGTCTCCAGGGAGACCTCATTGCAGCATTGTGATACTTCAAGGAGGTTTATAAGAAAGTTGGGGACAGACCTTTTAGTAGAGCCTGCAGCAATAGGACAAGTGGTAATGGTTTCAGGAGGGTAGATTCAGACTACATATAAGGAAGAAAATTTTTATGACAAGGATGAAACACTGGAGCAGGTTGCCCAAAGAGGTGGTGGATGCCCCATCCCTGGAAACATTCAAGGCTGGGTTGGACAGGCCTCTGTTCAACAGGGTCTAGCTGAAGATGTCCCAGCTGGTTGCAGGTTGGACTAGGTGGCCTTTAAGTGTCGCTTGCAACACGAACCATTCAATTATTTTATGATTCTATGATTAAAGGATCAGAAATCATGAAGACATACTAGAGGACCAGTCGTCTTAGCTAAAAAAGTTGCTTGTAAATAAAAATAAACTTAAAAAACATCAAGTCTTCATATTTCTTCCATGCCAACATGGAAAAATGCATGGCACTTCTAGTGCTAAGGGCTAAGGCCCTCAAGAGACCTTGGGGTAGTTCTGTGAAATTTTTATGCATATATTTTTATGCAATGTGTTATTTTATATGCATATATGCAAAATATATGCATATGATATATAAATAGATATGTGTATATAAATACATATAATCATATATAGATATATATATATAGAGAGAGAGAGAGAGAGAGAGATAGATAGATAGATAGATTGACATATTTTAACATATAGGTCTGAATGTGACCTCCCAAATCTCAGGAAAATTCCTCCCTCCTTTTAAGGGATCAATATGAACTTCTTTTTCCACTGTTTAGGGAAGTGTTGCAAATTTACTTATAGGTCTCTCAAACATACACAGGCACACATCTATCAACAAACACCCACTAACATGATTTATAGAGATAGAGAAAGAGGTAGAGGTAGAGATAGAGATAGATTGAGATAGAGATAGAGATAGAGATAGAGATAGAGATGACAGTGATAAAAATAGAGGCTTCCCATCTGATACAGTAGAGAACACAAGAAAGACCCAAAGTAAAACTCCTGCTATGGATTCATTAAGAAAGGATTTTAAGCTGTGTCATCTTTAGTTCACACCAGACTAAGTTACTGGTGGGCTTCTGTGATTCCACAGAATCATGAAATGGTTTGGGTTGAAAAGGACCTTAAAGACCATCTAGCTCCAATCCCATTGCTGTGGGCAGAAACAACTTCCACTGGACCAGGTTGCTCAAAGCCCCATCCAACCTGGCCTTGAACACTGCCAGGGATGGGGCATCCACAGCTTGTCTGGGCAGCCTGTGCCAGTGCCTCAGCGCTTTCCATGACAACAATGCTGAAAACGAATGTATATGCAAAAGAACCTTTCTGTTGGAAGTTTAATTCAAACTAACATTTCCATAATTAGCTTTGTTCTGGGTTTGAGCCAATAAGAAGCCACTGTTCCCTCAAAATAAACTTGCCAATTGTTGCTCTCTTGCTCTCTTGCCAACAAGAAAGCAGCTTGATCTGTGTACAGATGAACACAGATCTACATGGGCATGAAAGTGAATTGATTTCCAGCTGTTGGAACTTCAGGATACTAGAAGTAATGGACTCTTTAAACAATCAAGTTGCTTAACCACTTGGACAAGTGAGCAAGGCCTACAGCAAATTTCCATCACAAGAAATCTTAAGACTAATATCTTTGCAAGAGTTTCAGTCTAATTGCATAAGAACTCCTGGGTTTCAACAGGCCTTAGCTCCATTCGGTCCTATGGTCTTTCCCATGCAGAAGTGCAAACAATAGCCCATCATTTACCTCCATTGAGCTATAAAGATACATAATTTTATGCCATATAGTACTCATTTGCATTACAGGTAGAGAATCTTATTGGAAAAATGTTTTCAGTTCTGAGAAAATTTTCTGTGGATGTGATGTTTCTGAGATATCTTTATGACCAAGTGCATCTTGGTAGACATGAGACTCCAGTATGCAAGTTAGTTACCAAATAAAAAAATAATGCAGGTTAATACCCAGTAAACGCATATGTATAACATTCCTGAGTGCACTTCCTTCCTTTTTTGAGTTGTCTGCTACTGTTGGGTATTATGTCCTCTTAATCTGTCATTAGGATAGGGGAAGGAGTGGATTACCCAAGATGATAATGCCAATTCTATGCTTTTTAAAAGTAGAATAAGCCTATGGTTTCCATACTAAACCCAGAAAATCATGTTGCATTACAAAAGGTATGTTAGAACCAGGAAGGTCTTGTAGTATCAGAAGAGGGTTTTTTTAATACCTAATTCTAGTAGGCCAATGTCTTGATAAGGAAAGTAGGCTTTGGTAGTTCAGTTCTGAAATGAGCAGATAGAAATCAATTGAGAGAAATCAACTGAATGCAACATTCAATTACCTTTTCATGTGAGGCTTTAATAGCTTTCTTGAAGGAAGAAGACGATGTAACTCGGACCCGGGTCTTTTTTGAGAATAAAAATGGGATACCAGAAGAACGTTTACCACTATGAGTGGATGATCTACTCACAGAAGCACTATCACTCAGGGGAGTTAAATCTTTGTAGAAGTCTGATGTTACATCATCCTCTTCATCTGTTACCTGGCAATTCAGTAAAGCAAAATGCTTTGCCCAAATAATAATCTGAAACAGAAAACTATTAAGCAAAAAATTCTTGATTTCTTGATGTTTTTTAATGGAAAAAACATGCCTGATTATTTGAGATGGGAAAGTAAGCTACAAAACTGTTCTTAACACAAAAGATGATACTGAGAAAGGCTAATAGGCAAGATGAATACAAGATAAGAAGCAGACTTACTAATAGTCATTTATACAACAACAACGAAAGAGCATGTAACACTTTCCTCTAAAGCTTCTCACCCCTGTGCCCTAAAGCTTAGCAATAATTTTCAACAAGTTTCAACATACTTTTAAAAGAATTACAGACATACACATTGTGACTACTTCCCAACCTCATGGTTTCTATATTATATGAGACAGTTTGATGTTTCCTGACCTTTTTTCTTAATTCCCAGCTAGAAGAGTGAAGAGGTTTCCAGAGTATACTTGTACAGTTAACACCTACGCTGCATGATGGATTAAAGGCAGATGAAGAGGAACTGTGAGCAAACCCGCTGTTCGAGTTGCTGAACCTCAGTGGTGGTGCCAAGCAAAACACCAAGACAACCTCAGTATCAGATCAGAAATCACTTATTTCCCAAAATTAGGGAAAATCCCTGTGGGTTTTTGAAAAACGAGATTTTTTTTTCCCCTCCTCTAGGCTTGTTTGATTACTAGGGCAGCTAAAGATCTTGGGAGATGAGGTGGTCCATTCCCCCACTCCACTTCCATTTTACAAGTCATATGCCTTGCAGAAAAATACACTGGAGTTCCAAGAAGGCCTGATCCAGTGACCCTTCTATATGAGAAGCTGCTCTAAATGTAAAAGATGAAGATGCACTCTTAAAGGTGAGTTTCACAAACCCTTAACAGTTCTGCAAATGGACATCAGTAACACAACGAACCTTACAGCTATAAAGAGACCTGGGCAAACCAAGGATTGGTTTTCCCCTCTGAATATTTCTGTACATAGTAATTTTTCACCATTGTTGACAAATCCTGCATGTCATAGCCAATTCAATTGCAGTTTCTGTGAAACGTAGCAGGCTGTCCTTTTTTCTGTTGCTTCTGTTGAAGTAATTCTAAAACCTCATAACAGCTGTGGCAAGAAACAGCAGTTCAGTTTTGATCCATTGTTGAGCTTTCTTCGCATCCTGCATTCTTTCCTTCCCGGTGCAGCACCTACTGGCTTCAAACAGGGCCTGCTCAAACGAGATTAGCCATATGCTGTGCCCCAGCCATGATATTCCAAGCATTTTCTAAATGCCATTGTCAAACAAAAAGGTATTAGTGGTTCCTAGATTTTTTGTAAGATACACTCCATGTTCATTTTGGCCATTCCTTGGCCTGTCCTGTAAGCCTCCTGTCCAGGCTGTGTGTATTTTGTCCTCCTGCTTCCCAGGCTCAGTGCCTGCCTCCTTTCCTTGCTGCACTGTGGAGGGGCTGGGCAGGGAACAGGCAGGACTGAGGGGTTGAAATGGCTAAGGGAGGAATTGTGTTCTGAGGCTAAGGGTGACAGGAAGGGAGCTGGAGCCAGTAGCTGCAGCCATTGGTACTTCAAGTATAAAGAAGTGATGCTGGAATAAGATTTGGAGTTGAACAAGCCTCTGCCTAGGTGATGTCTGTCTAGGAGAAGGCCCTTGGTACCACGTCAGAACAACACAAGGCCACAGCCACAAGGAAGCAGGAGAAGTTCAAATCAATCACATTGACTCTGATACATGGTGCATTGAGTTATGACAGATCTTAAAGGCATGAGTGGAGCCAGAAAGTTTATCCCCTTTCCACACATCAACTGAAGTGTGTTCAAGCCTCACCAGGTTGACAAATCTTGTTCTAAAAAATGCAGTACTGGCTAACACTTGAGCATTTAACTTGGATTCTAATTACGGCAAGGGTTTTGCAGCTGGGAGCTGCTGCTTGAGCGTACCTGAAAGCTGACAGCCTCCAGATTTGCAGGGACACGATACAATTTCCTTGTCTCATTGCGCCTCACTATTGTGCACTGTCCTCCATTGAATGAGTTGCCAAGAACTTCCCCTCGGCTCTCTCCTGCCAGAATGTGAAATCTAACAAAAAAATTATTTCCAGGGATGAAACAACTCCAGAAAGATATATGGACTTGAAACATTTAATGATACAGAGCTTCGTTGAGGTATTGTAGATTTGACTGAGAGCATGAGCATCTGGGTCATGTTACTGCTTTGAAAGGAATTACTCTGCAACAACTTCCCATTCACACTGAATTCACCTGAAGAATGCAGTAGCATCAATCCAGTTTCCTGCTTTCCAGCAGTGCCTAATCTTACTGATAACCCCAATGTCAGCATAAGGCAGTCAGTCTTAAGCAGAGAACCTAAGAATTGTTCTAGGAAAATGAACCAGTGGTTCTCAATTTCTACCACGAGTGATGTTACTGGATAACACTGAGATCAAAATTCATGTGAAAAATGCAAGCCTGCTTGGGATAGGCACCCCATGTTTAGGCTATATATTTCTTTAATTAATAACCTGGAAGTAGTTGGTATCCTGTGCAATGTAACACAGACAAACGACATCTGTAGAGGAACATCCCCAAAATTTCTGAAGTACTTGGCATGATGTACAGGCAAGTAATTCCATGAGCTGGAAGGCGCCCATACTTGATGCTGTGGTTGCTGTGAGACAGGACAAACCACTCAGGGACAGTGTTCCTCAACACTTCTTCATCTGGTCTACCAGCAGTCCAGAGCAGGACCAGAAGATGCAGGAGGACAGCCCTAGCCTGGTGGGTTTATTGTATTTTTATAATTTCTTGCCAGTTTTGATTTGAGAGGTTATATGTTTTAATGAATGCTCTCACAGGCTAACTGAGAATTATTTTGTTTACGTAAAATAGTGAGGTAACAACTAAAACTTAGGAAAAATTAGCAAAGCTGGCTTACCCATTGCCTATTAATTGCACACCTGGGATGCTCTCATACTTTCGGTTACATACAGCCTTTTTCCTTCCACAGTTTCTTTCATCAGAGTTGTCCCCACAGTCATTTTCTCCATTACATTCCAATGTTTTTGAAATACAGCGACCTGCACCAAAGAAACAGCAGCAGCAAAGGTTCATCATGTCTGAATGCAGAAAAGGGCAGTCTTGTCTTTTTCCCTTACAACGGTGTGAGCTTGCCATAGGTGTTAAGGCTGAATTAGTATAAGGCTGGGACTACCCCAATTAAGAAAAGACTGTTCCAATTCTGCAAGTTTTGCCTTGTTTCAAAGTTGCAAAGGCTTAGTTTTGAGTTTGACAAAAAGATATGTGGATAAAATTATTTAGTTTAATCGGGTATATTTAAATTGAAGCAAACAAGAAATAGGCCCAACCCTTATAAAAATAGTGAGAATTTATGTTCAGAGAAGCTGTGTGGGTATGTTTGTACATGAAAAATTTGTGCAAAGAAATACTATTGGAATAGTGCTACCATCCAGCTGTCGTGATCGTAGTGACATCTCAGGCTGGGATGATGTACAGACAAGTAATTCCATGAGCTGGAAGAGCTTATAGAAGAAACTGAAAACATAAGCTACTACTGATACATATAAAATCCTCACACAGAGTTTCTCCCTGCTCCCTTTTCCCTGGAATTTATGCATGGAATGTATGGATCTCTTTTGTCTCAGTATCTAATCTTTTAACTAACTGGTAACACTGCAGTTACACAATGAGGATCATCATTACCACTCTCACACCGAAACTTATTCTTGCAGTCAACTTCCACTATGTTGCAGATCTTAGCTGGGAAACATGGGCGGGACTCCACCAGCGGCTCGGTGCAGGCCTGCCCCCCAAACTGGGATGGTCGCAGGAGTGTCCGGGTACGGAACTGAAAGGCAGAAGAAACAAGCCCTGGGTTGTTTTTGTGACCTGTGTTTGTAGCTAAGTGCCACCCCAGGCAGAGCCACACAGCTCAGTGCTGCTAAATCTTTATCGAAACCAGAGCTCTGAAGGAAATGATCAGTCATTCTTGTCCTTGCATTCTAGCGTGCCATCATCCCAGGTGAGGCAGGCAGGGAACTGATATCCAAGAGTCTCATTAGCCCTGATGGAGCATTCTTGATTAAATTGCAGACAACCTGGTCTACATCACTGAAGGAATCAGAAACTCAGTCCCTGCATCTTCAGTTTTGAAGGTACAGCAGGGAATGGTGTGAGGACAGGCTTACAGAGATTTTTCCTGTTCTTCGCCATCTCTATTGAAATAGAAATACCCTGACAGTGACAACCCATCTGGCTTGCCTCCTACATGCGGGACCTCTTGTCTGAGGAGAACTGGATGACTTGAGAGGACAAAAATGCTTTTTCTGAAAGTTTCTGGGAGCTCATTGAGTTTTCTTTTCCCAAACAGTGTCCTCCAGGCAGAACAGTAAAGTTGAAGGGTTGTGGATAAAACACTTCAGATACGTTTTCCACTCCACTTCACAGGACTTCTGGTGAGACCTGTCCACATGTGACTGAACAGTTTCTCCTCTAAGAATTTTTTCCACTGGAAAAGTATGGTTCCCTGCAGACTTCCCTCCCTGTAGACAACCCTATAGACAAATGATGCAGGAAGATTCTAGTAAAAATCAGTAACCAAGTGACTCTGAAGGGTTGTGCAAAGTGCAAAGAGCAATACCATAAAGTTTTCAAGCTCATGAGAACCAGTCCTTACACTCCATTTCAGTTCCTAAACACTTGCTGTATTATTTCTGAGATCTTCCACTTCTTTATCCCTCCCCCTCAATGGAGACTTGCTTACACTAATCTTCACTCTTACATTGTAAGCCAGGTCTTCCATTCTGTTGGTTGTTCCTGTTTATCAAGGTCAAAAACAATGATCTTTATAGTTTGGAGGTGAAAAAGAACCACAGTCCACAAAAGCACCTTTTTGCTTGAAGCATATATGTTGCACCAATATTTAAAACTAGTAAAATTGCACACTTTCATGTATGGGTGTAAGGTAAGAAACTCAGACATATAAGAGGGTACTGGAATTAGTCCAGTTGAGAGGAACTCTCCCTTTCAGCTCTTGAAGTTTGTCTCTCAGTCTCTCACTGATTCTCCTTGCTTTGGTCTCGCACTGTCCATCCTAGTTGCAGCCCCCCAGGTTGGTTCACTTCCACATCTAGAACAGATTTTGTGTTTTTCTCATCCTGTTTGGGCATCAGAAAATTATATGTGTATGTAAACCTATACTTATGATGTCTGACAGGTCTTTCAGGATTGCTTTTCAGGCACGGATTTCTGAAGCCAAGGGGCACATGCAGAGGGAACATAGGCTGTGTCTGCACAGAGCCTCAGAGCTGCTCTCATGGTCAGCTTCAAAGCTCAGACCCACCAGCTGTACAATTACCCCAACCAATCTGCAGTCCACTCCCCTCTATCCTCTACAACCTTACATGTGACAGGGCTTGGTTTGTTTAGGTCAAATTCACTCGAACCTGATTTTTCATTTCTTCCCTCTCTGCTGTCTCACCTCTAAGTCTACCACTGTCAACAAAGAAAAGCCGAAGAAGAAAAAAGTATCCTGGGGTTTCTCCCATAGATATTAGCACATCTACCTATTTGGGGGGGGTGGTGGGGGTGGTTTGTGCATTCTGTGAAGGTTCAGGGAATGGTGCTCTGTATTTCTTAACAGCAGTATCAAACTGACCCTGACTATCAGTGTAAGATGCAGCCTGAGAATTTCTAGCCAGTGGCACTTAGGATTTGTTGACTCTTTTCAAGAGATGATTTGATCCTATTTTTCTTGTCTTTAGAACATACAGAATGCTATGGATAAGCTAAGATTATGTGACTTTCTCCTACTTAAGCAGACATGTACACTTTACAGTTTATTTTATGTGAAAAACTCACCTTTAATTATGACAGTGGAAACTTTGAAGCAAGTTTATCATAAGCATCACGAGCAATCTCATGAATTGATTTACTCTACTAAATCACCCCTTTCTGGTTTCCTTAATTCAACTTGTTCTCTCCAGCTCCTACTGTATAATTCATAACCAATTTCCCTTGTTAACTTAAACTGTCATTTTCCAGATCAATTGCTGTGCAGTTGAAACAAGGAGAGCTCTTTAGCATAATTTCTTTCATTTAACCCATATAATACATTTTCTACCTACTTGTTTTTTAACACATGGGTCACATTCTGACCAAGGGCCAAAGTCTCCAAGCTGACAGTTGATAGGACAGGTTTGCTGGTTACATGCACGAGATTCTTGCTTTGTGCACAGCTGGTCACAGAAGTTTTGGCTATAATATTCATCCATTCTTATTTGCCTGAAAAAATGTAAAAAATTATGCTAGGAAAGAATAGACAGATCGTAGGTGTTTTCTACCTGTGGGTGAAGGCTGACAAAATGATTTGAACCCAATAAGAAACCCTGAGAGATAATATGCAGTTGCAGAATGTTGATTACAAGAAAAATCCAAATATGCCTTAAGTTTAAAGAGCAATTCTTTTTGATTCATGTCACTTCAGACGTCCCAGAGGATAGCTACAGACAGAGTCAAGAGGAAAACAGGGCATTTCTCACAAGTTTAGATTATACCACAGAGCTGCACCAAATTTGGTGCTGCTGAATTTTCATTCGACTTCAGCTCTTGCCATAAAACTAATGGCGCAAGGAGCAAATTTGGAGCTTGCCCTTCTCAGGGCATTGTGGCTGGTGCAGGGCTTCCAGGGCAGGCCACTGAACACCAGCCTCGTGTGTCCACAGAGGCTGAATGCTCAATGCACGCTGCCAGCGAGGCCACTGTAGGACCTGGCTGTCCTCCCCTCACTGCTTCTATCAGCAGATATTGGTTTGTTAGGAGGCACTGGATTGTAGGATTAGAATGGTCTGAGTTGGAGGGCATCTTAAACATCATTTAATTCCAGCGTTCCCCTTCCCTCCCTGCCTCATGGGCAGTAATGTTGTATATACAAAATCTTGTAATTTTAAAGTCTTGCAATTAAAAGTTAATCTATTTATCTGATAAACACTTGAGCATGATAATTTTTCTCACTATATTATGGAAGGTGGAGCTTCAGACACAGGCGCCCCTCCCCAGAAGTGTTATTTTCATAGAAAAGAAACCCAGAAGTAGTGAGATGGCTTGGCCCTACCTGTGCCTGGTCTGTGTGCCGAAATTGCAGGTCTGTGAGCAGGCGGACCACGACCCCCACGGGTAATGCTCACAGTAGCACCCCTGGCTGCTCCCAATCACCAGGCTCAGCAGGACCAGGTGCACTGGCACAGTCATGCCCATGGTAAAGGTGTTCATCTACATCACAGAGATGAGGAGCAAAAGCTCAAGAAACTGCCACTTAGTTATGCCAGAGCTCTTACAGAGATGTCTCTTCTAATATGCGAAGTCTATGAATCTGCTTCAAAATACAAAGGTGCTATGCAGGGCACCTAGAAAGGGACAACCATGCATGATAGACATAGCAGCAATTCAGTCAATACTCTAAGGACCAGAAGTGGTCCTTTTTTGGCCACTTATTTATCAGGAGTACTAACCACAACTGTGCATTATTTCTGTTTCAGAAGTTGCTTATAAAGATCTGGTATCATTCTTCATTGCTTAGAAGTATTCTCAAAAATATTTTCTAGAAATAAGAACAATAATATGAGAGTTCTTCCTTTACAGTATGTAAAACAACAAAAAAGACCTTAAGACTAAGCACCTCCATCTATTAGCCTGTAACCAATTCATTTTCACATGCCTATAAACCCCTTTTGCATAAGCATTTAACTGCAGTGACTTCTCGGTTCTCAAAGTTTTGGCTAGCCTGTTGAAACTGCAAACTATCGCTATTCAAAGCTACTCTGAATTTTCAACCAGCAGTAGAAACAGAACATCTAACCTATTTCTCACTCCAGTGGTCAATCAAACTTTTATCTGCTGAGAAAGAAGGGTATAGGCAGTCTGTAGGAAGTAATAATACTTGGCAACTGAAAAAAAAATTCCAGACAAAATATGTATTAATTGAAAAAGCAAAGCTTATCATGAGGTTGAATCAACAATAAATTTGAGAGGCTGTTACAGCAAAGCATTATAAATTTGGTTTGCCTCAAAAAAAGCCCCAAACCCAATAGAAAGTTTAAAACCCGAAGTATTTATTTCAAAACAATACGCCAAAATACTTAATTTCAAAAAGTTTGAAATTCATTGTGAAATTCTTTTCTCGTTTAGGTTTTTAGACACATGTGCTATCATGATTTGTATACTTTGCTGAAAGAATTGAAATTGCATCAAATCAAAACATTACTTCCTCCCTTAACAAAGAAAGGCAGTAATCTTCGCACTGCTGTACAGTGAGAACTTGCACCACTTTTTACATGGAAAGCTCATCAATGAACAAGTCTTTCAGATAGATTTATGTATAATCAAATACAAAATATAGTAAGACAGAGGAAGTAGCAGTCTTGCCAGTGGACCAAGAAGAGAACAGATATTGCATCCTTTTCCTTACCTGAGTTCCTGGCTTCTTGCACCAACAATGCCGGCTTAGAAAACAGATGAAGCCCTACAGAAAAATTACTTGCTTCATTCCTTCATGGTGTTGTATGTAGAAAACCTCTCTTTATTCTCATCAGTGAGCAAAACATCAACCACTTAGTGCATCAGAAGGCGTACAAATATTAGCACGTGAGAGAGTAACTCAACATTTTAAAGAAATAGAACAAAACAAACCCCACAGAACACTTCTCCATAGGTCTTGTGACCTGTGTGCATTGAAGCCAACCAAAAAAAAAAGAGAAATCTTCTTTTTTACTTACTGTAAGACTGTTACCTGAAAAGTCAGTCTACGTTGCAGACTGGTGCGACCCTGGTGTGGTTTGCTGCAGTCTCTCAAATGAGAGGCCAGAGGCTTTATTTGATTTGGTTATCTTTTAATGAAGGTAGATTGATCTGGTGCAGGAGTGCTCAGAACAAAATGGCCTCTGCACCTGCCCCCCCTGGAAGATGTGTTCTGCAGAAGTGTGGAGAGCCACCTCTTTGTACAAGTGCAGCTGCCCAGGATGAGCCAAGAGGAATCGAAGTACATTTGCATTAGTGGCTTTGCACAGTGGCTCAATGCACTGCAGGTCTCCTCGTGCTGCCCGAGACAGCTGCACAGCCTCTCTGCTCTCAGTCTGACAGCAACAGAGTGAGAATTTGGAAGAAGGCTCATGCTTGTAATTCATTACTGCTTTCACAAGGGAACAGGGAACAGAGTCTAGGCTAAGGCAAAATATCTGTCTGCTGCTGCACCATCTCCACAAAAAGGGGACTCCCAGAGAAAATAGAAGTACGAATACATTTGAAGTTATTTACAGCTCTTTGCCTTTTGCCCTTGGTGGCAAGATCTGTGCACTGACCCCAGGGAAGTGCCGCCAGCAGACAAGGACTGCTGAGACCCTCTGTCCTGCAGCATGGGCACCACCTCATGACTGAGGTGCCAAGGCAGGGGCTAAAATGGAAAATGCAAGAATTCACTGATACAGAACAGAAACAGCAATGGCAAGCACAAAACAAGGAAGTAGTGTGCCCTAAAAAAATAATCAAAGTATGGAATAGAACTCCTGACCTCCTAAATACCCAGCATGCATCCCTTCCAGAAGGCAATGCTGCACTGAATCCCCTTGACTCCACTGGACTGGCAGAAGCATGTCAAGACATAAGAGTCCTCAAAACATATTTCCCAATTTTTGGGGTCCAAGGTCATCTATAGCCTTGAAAAAAAAAAAACCTCAGAGCTTCCTGCATAGCTTATTTTCCAGTTGCCTTTTCAGATTTTTTTAATTCTGAGCTTGGCCAAGAAGTGTTGTTACACAACTTGAGTACACAATTAGCAAAGTAATGTTCTGCCAGATCCTTATTACATTGTGTAAACTTGTCATAGAAAAATCAAAATAGTCATCACTGGTTCTATCATTGCTGTTGGGTGAGATTTTTAAAGTTATGTGAAAAATACTGTGTCCTACCCTCCAGAGAGCATCTTCTAAACCTCAGCATTCACATCTCACTGAGGGTAGCCCTCCAGCCCCAGTGGAACCCCAAAGAGGAGATGCCTGGTTTCTCCTAGTCTTGCAGAAACAAACCACAGCTGTGAGCTGCAAATCAGTGTTTACAGTATGTAATGCAAATGGCTAAAACCTTCTAGCTGAGAAACTAGCTCTTTACTTTTTGTTATCAGGAAAACAAGGAGTTACTAAAGAGTTTTTAAATTTTAAAAGATAACAAAGGAAAGGTGCTTCACATAGTGTAAAAGCAGTCTTTTACAAAAGCACTCTTTTACAAAAGCAGTCTTACAAAAGCCACTAGTGTTCAGAGAACAAGCTCACAGACAAGCACCACACTTAGCATTAACAGAAATGTTAGGTGGAGATGGGCACTGGTAGACCTCACACCAAAACCAAGGCCTGAGAACAGCATGACTGCATCCATATTGAATGCTTAGATGAGAGTTCATGTGAACTTAATTCAGCTGCCTGAAACTTAAAGGCCACAGCAGCAAAGAGCCTGCTTGGGCTAACTCACTTCTTGGCAAAGCTGCATGCAGCTGCTGCTGTGCCCCAGGAGGCTGTCAGGTCATCTACAAGCTAGCAAGGTGATGAGACGAATGAAGGGTCTGGACGAGAATAGCAAAGTGGGCATCCACGTTGTCACCAAGGTGAGTAAAGAAAGGAGCTGTTTACAAGCATGGCAGCTCACTGCCTGTCACTGAAGGACTGCTCTCAATTTTATACCTGTATCTCACAGGTTTTGTCTACAGGATATCCTCAAAGCAGTCTCACTCCCTCTGCTCTGGATGGAGGTTAGCACTTGCATAAGTGCATCTTTCCCCTACACCACAGGATGCTCAAGGGCATTTTAAGCAGTGGGCAATACCCTAGTGTTCGTGTTCACCTTCTGTCCTGACAGTCAGCTTGAGATACAAGCACTTATAAATTCAGTCAGCAATATGGTGAAGGATGGCTTGTGCAAACCAGGCTACCTTCTACAACTGATTTTCACACTGAAAAGCATCAACATGGAAAGATATTCCCATATAATTCTGTGTCTTACTGAGTCTCTGGTCTCAAGTTTTAGTGCAGTATTCCCTAAAGACCAAAGCAATAACACTGGAATGAAACTGGGAACAGCCCGAAGAGGTCATTGTGCAGATGCCATTTTACTGCCCCTAGACTTTGGAAATGTCTATGCACATATTCATGGCATCAGCTTCATTATTTCTGCAAGAAATTTTTATCCAGCAAAACAAACATAGCATCTCTTCATCTCTGCTGCGATGTCTGTATAAAAGATCATTTTTCAAAGAATGTGGAATGGTTAACTCGAAGAAACTCAGTGAGTATTCTGTCTGACTCTGAAGCATTTCTGGCTGTGTTTCACAAGGTCATGTCTCATCTATTTCACCCTGTACCTAATTCCTCATACTTGGAAAAAATATGTTATTCTCCCAAGTCAACCTCTAAGTCCCCTCTTAGAGCAGCCCGTGTTCTCTCTGCAAACCTCTGCTCAAGAGAGAAAGTCTAGAACTGCAAAGGGGAAGGAACAGAAGGAAGGGGGGAAACACCACAATATTTTCTGAGAGGTGAGCAAAACACAGATCAAACAGCTCTTCAACTTAAGTGGCATCCCCTGGTGTTTTCCATATTCCCTATGTACAGGCATGGGAAATGCTGCTCATCCTGTCCCGTGAAATTTGTATCTGTGGGCTGTTACCACCAGCCTTCAGCTCTTCAGATAATGAATAGCAAGAGTTTACTGCACTGCAGCCCCAATCTCACACTGATCTTACAGACATAGCTTCAGCTGTGTTCTGACAAAATCTGGAGTTTTAAAGACATAAAGTGATACTATTTACTAAACATTTTTTCCCATCAAAATCTTCCTGAAAACAAAGCTCAAGAGAAATCTTTCACCCCTACATGGCAGATGAACATTTACTATCAGGATGGAGTGGGAGGAAAATACACCTTGAACTTAATTTATTAATTCAGAGAGTTGTTTTTCCTCCCTATATGCCCCCCATGAGAAGGGATATTGAAATTAAAAATACAGAAGAAGACAACTTTAAGCACAAAAGGCCATCTGAATGGCTTCAATACTGACCTGCTCTGACACATCCTGTGGCAATAAGAAAAGTGAACTATAGAACATCTTATATACTCTGCCCCTCACCGGGCTGTCTGAGGACAGGGGTGGCAGTGCTGCTGGCATGGCAAAGCCGTGGCAGGCAACCCTGCTTGCAGCCAGGCACCTGCTGCTTGTACTCTGCTTCAGCAGGGATCCCAGGCCCCTGCCTCCTCCCTGGCTGCCACTGCAGAGGTGAAGGAGGTGTGAGATTGAACAGCAGAGTCAAGGCTTTGAGAAGAGGGGTTGTATCAGCATGGAGGAGTCTGTGGAACAGCAGCACCTGTGGAGAAGAACTATTTATGTCCAAGGATTGGACAAGCAGATTCAGATTTTATGAGGGTAGGTTTGGAATCATCTTCCCTCTATGGCTGCTTTTTAGAATGAACGAAGTCAGGCATTCTATCTGTTGTGCAGAATTTTCTGTTTCTTTGAGTTTAATTAATAATCTGAAAGTATTTGGAGCATCAGTAGTAGGACTAAGGACTTTATCATGTTGGGGGGTGTGGGGTGTGTGTGGGTCTGATCAAGGCAATTTCAGGGCAGTGGGAAGCAGAACTATCCACTGCTTCTGAAAACATGTTCAGGATGTTTTGCTCTGGATTAGGCACAGTTCAGGGTATTCAGCTCTGAAATGCACATCCACTGCTTGCATCGGCAAGAGGACCCAGCACAAACCTTTCTTGCTGAGTTTCAGCCCTCTTGCTTGTACCCCATGGTAATGGCTGGGCTGGAGCCAAGGAGGGAAACCTCAGCTCAGCAC
Organism: Oreocharis arfaki; assembly: GCA_013398015.1. Lineage (NCBI taxonomy): Eukaryota > Metazoa > Chordata > Aves > Passeriformes > Paramythiidae > Oreocharis > Oreocharis arfaki. Next base: position 34,323 of record VZRR01002856.1, on the reverse strand, counting down.
CTTCCTTCATTTTCAGGACATTGTCTCATCACATCTTCAGCCCAGAGGTTACCTGGAAATGAATTTAAAGTTTTTCACTTTTAGAAGCCACAATGGATATCCCCATGGAGTGCCAGCAACGGCTCAGACAAGCAGAAGCATGCCTACAGGCCTGCCCCAGGAAAATTATAGCATAAACACATTCCTCTGAACCAAAAAAACACCCCTTCTGCTAGGGCCTGAAATGCTCAAAAAGTGGGTGTCATCTATCACACAGTGAAGAACCAAAATTATGAGGAAACTAAATCCCAGGTTCCGTGCTTGTACGGCTCCTTACCAGCAGAAGAGGGGACTGGAACCAGTGAGAAATGCTGCATGCAGGCATTCTTCACTCAGTACTCAGCCACCTCACCTCATCACAAAGGGTGGGTGGAAAGGCAGCCACCCTTTGCACAGCACCCTGCTTCTCAAACCAGCCTCCAAGGGAGAAGGAAGCACCATCTGAACGAAGAGTCCAGAAGACAGTCACTCATCCTCTGACTGCAGTAGGGAGCACCTCCTGCACCATAGCAAGGAGCCTGCATCAGCCACCCCTGCAAGGCCACAGAGGGGTAAATGCAGGGGAGGGATGGCAGGGTTTTGGCCACATTCTCTTGTTCTACTCCATCAGCCTGGCCCACGGTTCATTGCTGGACCACAAGCATCACTGCACATGAGCTGGCACCACCGCTTTATTCTACAGGCAGTGTCTGTCACATTGGCAGTGTGAGACCACAGTCTCCCATTTCCAAGTGCCACCTAAATTACTCCCCATCACTGTTCAAGTCATTCAGCAAACTAATTCTCTCTTGGTACCCATAGGCACTGGAGCACTGGAGTGAGAGGTGGATGCTGACGTCTGAGACAGTGAACAAGACCAGATTTGGAACTGCCGAAACTTCACCCAGCAAAACATGCTGGATACTGCATCTGTGCTCAGTTCTTCTGTGAGAAATGGTACTTCTGGAATGCTGTCAAATAGGAGGGACAACAGAGCTGTGAGGCGCTTGTACCCCATAGCTGAACAAGTATTCTAGATAAAAGACAGGAAAAAACACCTGTCAACCAGCGCTGCTCGATTCAGATGGTGCTGGGCCTGCAAGCATACCTAGAGCTCAGGAGGCAGCAGCTTGTGCCACAGCTGATTTCCCCAGTATTATCAGCAACATCTGTCTGCAGCAAGGAAGCTGCATACAGGGTGTGTACTGCCTGCCTACAGGCTTTGGATGCTCCCTGGGAACCACCTCTCAGAAGCTGACCCAAGCCATGGAAAGTGCATGGGAGAAAGCCTTTGTTCCAGGCCACTGGAAATACACTTGGCAACTGCAGGAGCCATCTGCTGTGCTGGGCTTTCTTGCCTGGGGAGGGAAGGTCTAGTAATGTGTGTACATAAGACAACTACTAGAAACTGAAATTTTCCTTTACGGGTTCCACAGACTTATTTTAATTTACTTCCAGACAGTTTGCTTGTAGATCTGAGCTCCCCGAAGGAGGTAATATGGCTAAAAACACTGAAGATAGGAAGATAAGATCCTGCCTGACAGAAAAAAAAAAGGATAGAAAAAGCTTCAAAAGGAACAGTGTGAAGCAATAAGGATCCTTGATAAACAATGATAATTACTATCAAACAAGTCTGATAATTATCAGTCAAAGTAAGTCACCTTGTTTGATTAAAAGAGGACTGAAAGCTACCTCATTGGGAAGAGGTGAAAGGAACTGGGTGCACGCCTAACATGGGCTCCTTCCCCAGTGTCCCCATTCCCAGCTCAGACTCACTGCCTCTGTGCAGAAAATGGTGATTCTCTGGCTCTGCTGTTTTCTCCAGGACATGTCATGGGACAAATTCCCCTTCTCTGCAGAATTTGAACTTCTCAGCCTTGCCTAGGACAAGTGGAAGTTTCCATGGGGCACAGAGCTGAGGCTGTGTACAGCTGTTTTGCAGGCAAGAGTTGACGTGCACTGTGGGGTTTCCTCTGCTCTCAGATATTTAGGAAGTTCATGAAGTTCAGCCCACGAGCATGGCCAGTTTGGCATTTATGGAAGTCCTTTCCACAAGTGCTTTGTCCCCAGGCTGGCACAGCTGTGGGAAGGCAACTAGGCACACTGCATTGCTGCCTGGCTTTCTGTCAGGCACAGAGTGAGAAAAAGAACTAGAATGGCCTATCTCATCTTATTTAGGATAGTTCATGTAGCACATTAACACCAAGGGCAGGAATGAGCAAAGCCTAGGAGGGAAAAAGGATTTTCTTTCCTGCAATGTACATTTTTTACATTACAAAGGCCCCGTGCCATATGAATGTTAATCCTGCAAACCTGCAATGTGTGAATGACCTTACACCTCCAAAGAGGCTTTTTGAGTGACTTAATTCTATTAAGATGTGGAATTGCACAATAACTAGCTAAATTCCTCCAGGTCTACTGAAGGCAAATTTCACCACTAGGGAGCACCAATAGACAAAATTTTTTAGAGCTTTTCTGTGTTGAAATCCAACTACAAGTATAAACTACAAAATGCATTTAACAATGATACAATAAATATTTTAAATTGCAATTTTTCATAACTACCCACTGAGAAACTAGATGAATCAGAAGTAACGGAGCAAGAGATTTTAGTTTATTTGATTGCTAGGCAAGGCCTGTAAATTGACACCTACCAAGAGCACTGCTGATTCATCTCTGCAATTCATGGATAATTTTTTTGAAGTTTCTGTATGATTGGTGACTTTATCATCATAAAAAAACCCACAAATACCAGTCAATGAAGGAGTCTTTCTGTACTAGAGATGAACTTTTAAAGTCAAATTCAAAGTACATTATAGAGCCAAGAGAACAAACAGCTTGTTTTTTTCTGTGGCAAATCAAGATCAGAGGTGCCTGTCAGTGCTTGGCAGTGACTCAGAGGCAGACAAAGAAAATTCAGAGCGGTAGCTAAAATCCCAGTCCACACAGCAGAACTGATTGACCAGAGATGGTTGTTAACAGCCCTGTACACCTTCGGTTCCTCTTCCTCTTACTAGGAACACAAGCCCTCCTTATCCTCTCTTTCTCTCTTGGTTGGACACCAAACATCAGCATTTCTGTAAACACCTGTGCAGAGTGGGTGACATTAAGGATGTGTCAGACTGCTCTGGCTGTTCTGGTTTTATCTGTATGCTCCATCAGCCAGGTTGCACCATCAGCCAGTGTTCAGGAGCCTCACAATAACGAAATGAAGGCAAAGGCTCAAGTCAGCAGAACTGTAACTAGTAAATGGCTTTGTGTATAGAGATCAAAGCATATAATTAACTGATCGTTAAGGTAATATTTCACATCTTATCTTCTGTTTCTGATACTAGAAGATGGGATTAAACTTGATGATTCAGGGACTCGGGAGCCACTCAAGTTGCAGGTCTTCCTAGTCTACATTTTCTCCAAAAACCAGGGTGTGTGCCGTTTGAAATGCAGCCCTGGCACACCTCACACCAATTCCCACAAAATAGAGGAGGTTCAAATGGATGCTGTTCTATAGCCACTGTTCATAGGGGATCTCTTCTGTGTTGGGAGGCATGGCTGCAAGGATATTCTCCGAACAGACATGCTTGTGCCATAGCTGTCGAAAGATGCATGATGCAAAGCTCTACAGACCAGATGCAGTGGATGATGGCATACTGAGCACTCTTATGGATGCTGTAGTGGTTATTTCATGGAAACTAACCTGCATTCATCAAGCCTGCAGCTAGTTAGAGAACAAACAGCTTGGATTAAGGCTCTCGTCTTCATCAGTGGCGTGTTATTTCTTACCTTGTCCTTCCCAATAGCCACATCGCTGTAGTGAATGTGCTCTAAATACCACAAGAAGGTGTAATTCAATTCAGCAGGAAAGTTTCTGCTCACTTGTGTCGCGGATCGACACTAACAATCAGGCATGGACGCAGGTTTCATGCACACGCCAAGGTCTCGGGCCGACGGGCAAAAGCCTGGCCCCTCGTTTATTTTCACACTTATATACATATGTACAGACGATCAACAATTGGATGAAGAGGTTAAGCCTCTCCAAATTGATAGGATATAAATTCAGTCCATCACCTTCCTCCGCCTCCAGAGAAGGAATGCAAAACAATTCTAAAAGTACAGCCTAGAAAAGATTCGTTACAAAAACATAGACATTGTTTATCTTACAACTTATGAGAAAGTCCTTCACTGCTAACGCAAACAAAGCATGCAGTGAAAAACCAAAACAACACACTTGTACATGGAGTGACACTTAAGATTGACATTCCTGATCCCGTATAAAGGGACAGCTTCAGTGCTGTGGTGCTGCTGGGCTGGCAAGGGGTGCCAATCCCCAGCTGAGGACTCTTTAGTCCACCTGAGCACTGTGGGTTTGAGGGAAATGGGAATGGAAGAAGAAGTGGGGCAGCTGAAGGGAAATTAAACTGAGAACAGTAGGTACATACCTGGTTTATGCTTGATACCCTGTGCAAATCTGGATAGGAGAAACCACACAGAGGGTGAAAGTCTTGAGGGTTTCTGGACATTGTATGGACTGTACAAAGCAGAAATGAAACAATGCCCTATGTTGGTAGAAGATGCTTCCCTTTTAATATTAGAACTACTAAATCCTGTCTTAGGATCCTGATTTCTGAGCTCCCTTTATACTCATACCACACATCTAAATGTCTGCTCTCCAAAGTGTTTGTGAGCCACACTGTCAGTGGAAAAACAGTCGAAGTTTGGTGTCAGGCAGGAGTGCATGAAAGGACCCCTGAGCTGTGAGGGGTGTCAAGGTCCCTGTTGCAACTCTGCTGTGCTTTGACCAGGGGTATTTCTGAGCAGACCTAAAAATCAAACCATGGCTCTTGTTGGCTGAGCTGCAAATGCTTAACATCAGGGCTCATGAATGCTGTCAGTCTAGAAAGATTTTTGTCTGGCTGGTACATCTGTGACCCAGCCTATACATTGCAGGGCATTGCTAGCTACTGAAGAGCTGAAGATCAGCCTCACCTTTGCACAAAGCCTATCTGTGTCTGACAGGACTGCCTGCCCTGCAAGGCCCCAGAGCCAGCAAACACAGCTTTAGCAGAGGAGTGAACTGCCAGGTGCACATGCAGGCTGCTGACCTCTGCTCATTCGCACTCACGTCCTGGAATACCCCTCTCTGCATAAAAAGCCCTGCTTGCAGTGATTCTGACCATCAGCTGCCAGCGTCTGCTCATAGTCAGCCTTCTTCAAACAAAGCATTATATGGATCCTGTTGCATTTTTCCAAGGACCGGGACTCCCCTTGACTGCAACCATCCCCATGGTAAGAATGGAGATTGACTAAGCCCTCTCCAACAAAGCTTTTGGCTTTCCTGAGCCACCATGTGCCCCTGTCCCAGCAGCAGCAGCAGGACGTGGTCCTGGAGACAGGCTATGCTTGTAGACATCAGCTGCAGCAGGACAGTGCTATTTGCCCAGGCTCCAGCACTGCTGAACCTGCGTTTTCAGAAAGGCCCAGGAGAACAGGAGGCAGCCCTGACCTGGTGCTAATGAACTCAGCCACAACTGCATCGCTATAAAACTGTTTCAACACCATTCAGCTCAGCTGAGATATTTTTGTTTCATGCTGGTGCAAGTGGGAAATGTTAAACTCTAATGTGCTTGCAGTGATTGACAGGCTCACAAGGGGATCCAAAGATATCCCACTATCTATCTGAGACAGCTTTTAAAATCGAGCTTACAGTAGTCAATCCTCCTTTAGAGACTTAATGAGTTTAACAATCATCCCAGTAGACCAACACTCACTTCACAAAAATAAACCCAGAGGGCAGGGAGTGAATTCGGGTAGGTTTCAGCCCCCTAAGCAAGCCCCACTGAAGATGAAAGACAGTTTATGGTGTACCTGTTCTTCAGATAAGTAGGAGACTTGAGGTATTTCTATAATTACATGTGTGCCCTTCTCTGGAAGCAGTGGCTATTTTCATACCTCAGCCCAATAAAGGAAATGTGAGAGGCATCTCTGCTTTGTTTATAGCTCTATTAGCCTTTCTTGAACTGTAAATTACTTGGCAGTGGCTGAGACAAAAGGGAAAGGCAGGGCTGGATTGCAAAGGAAAGGTTTGAAGTTCACAGCTAGTTCAAGTCTTTCAGATTTTACTGCCTAAAGTTATAGATCCTTTGAAAAGTTACTCCATAATTATAAAACTCATTAGAAGAAATCAGCACATTTAGTACGTGTTTAATTGTAGAACAGACTACTGTAAAACACATTTTTGCATATATTTTCTTTATAACCTTTCAACTATGATAATTTTCAATGGCAATCTTCACTCTTCTCTCTTTCTCACTCTTCATCAGTCAGTGAATAAATGAATGTGTTTAGGGTCTGCCTAGCATACTTAAAATTTTCAGAGAGAAGGGAGTTAGGAGCAATACATTGTACTCCCATTTTCAGCCCCCTGGTTTAACCACAATGACAACACTAGGAGAACAGAAAGGCACAGCCTGTGAGGACCGGCAGCAGGAGGCACAGTGCTGAAATGGCATCTGGAGCATTATCAGCAGCGCAGTTGTGAGTAATTGCGTTAATTGCCTTTAATTACACTCTGTGACCTGAAGCAGGCTGCTTCCAAGAAACATGACACAATCCCAATCATGATGGGTTTAGAAAGTAACTTGAACAAGTATGTGGTTAGCTCTTTCTGATGAGAACTGCAGTTGGAGTGACAGGCGTATGCATGCTGTATTTGTGTGCCTGTTTTACAGGTCACCCACAACAGAAGTAGAGGGGGAAGGAGTAGATTTTTCTTCATAGAGTGAACCCTATACAAAGGGCAAATCTGGAAACGATGCTCTGCTTTCCTTTTCCTGGGACTAGATATGTCCTCTTTCTCCCGTCATTGGTGTCTCCATCCCTGTAGAAAAACTTTATACACAGCAGGTTTTCCCAGAGATCCTGCTGGATAGTAACATCTTTGCCTTGGACACAATGCAAGTGATCAATGACCACAGCTTTCCATATATCCTGAAAAGATTCTTTTTCTCAAGGTCAGCTTTGTCCCCTTTTTAGTTGCAGTTCTGCAAACATGAATAAATGTTTACATGTATGAATTTTTGTGTTGAGGCACATCTGCTCAGCGCTGGACAGAACTTCCCAATGAAAGCCAAATGTCAATGGAGGAATTGCATTAGAAAGGCATTTTTTAAGCTCTCCAGACAGGTCTTGGGATGGACCTAGACTCCGTCTGACACCCCAGCAGAACTGGGATGGTTGCAGGTGCACACATGCCTCAGTGCAGGCAGACAGGGTCTCGAGGTGGGTCTGCCTGTGGAGCCAACATTACCATTTCTCTGTCACTCTCGTGTCCTACAGCGGGATGGAGCTGCTGGTGTTGCCATGCCACCTTTACATCACTCACCTGCAATTATGGGAGCTGCACTCTTCTCCATGACTCAGAATGTTTTATTCATGATCCATTTTACGGCAAGACAAAGCACAGGGAACTCTGATGATACTGGAACTGTTGCATGCTAATGGCAAGGGTTTCAGCTGTGAGTCCCTGACTCTCATGCTTTACACAGACACTGCAGGTATGAAGGACAGTTGCATTCTGAACCTGCTGCATGTGAATTTATCTGCACATGACCTGCATGCAGAGTGGAGGTGGCAGTGTAAATTTGGTGTGCATGCCTCAGTATGCAAGGAAAATTGGATGTATGACTCCTTGAACACCTGCATGAAGATGGGGGCAAAATTATAACACTATGTCTTATGGTCAGTCATTCTGCCTGACACCCTCCTTCTCACTCTTCCCACTGAGCTCCTTCAGAGCCGTGAGACCATCAGGCTGAGCCAGCTTCCAGCTTGGCTACATCTGAGCTGCACTGTAAAGCCTTCCACACCCAGGAAAATAAAGGAGTATCTATACAATGCCTGCATGATCTACTCAGGCAAGTACTTCCTCTGTAGAAGACATGAGTGGAAACCCATTCAGTGAGACTGATGAGGAGGGAAAACCAACTTCTGCTTCACCCCTCACTGTGAATGTTCATGCAGTCACAGGCTGTCCCTTCCCCTGCCCAAGGTGTCAGTAGATCCTCAGTGAGTCATTTTTGAGTTTCTGATCTTCACCTTACCTGTATTGACACATTTTGAGGTGTTCAAGGAGTGGATCCAGTAGGTCATACTGTGATTGTGTTGTAAGTCTACCCACCACACAATTCTTAGTTTTACATTTATTTCTAGTTGTCTTAAAAATGTATTGCAAGAGGCATATGTACATATTTATGTAGGAACTCAGTGGTTATGTGCAAGTGCCAACAACCACAACAGTCAACTGACAGCTTGACCAGGGTCCACATAATTCTTCTGATCTCCTACTTAGGAAGCAGGAGGCAAAAAAAGGAACTTCAAATCCCCTAAGCCACCATTTACAAGTAACAGAAATCTTGACCTTTCTAATTGGTTTCAAAACCAAAAATATCACTCCGGAAACCAGCAGTGAGTCTCTGACTCCCTCAGCTGTCCCTGAAAATCCTAGTCTAAGGTCTTGCTCCTATTGTCATTGAAGTAATTAAATTAATGAAATTCAAGATAGGGCAGCAGAGGGAAGTGTAGTCCAGACAACCAAACACCAGGTTAGGAGCTAGAAATTACAACTCCTGGTTGCATATCGCCTTTTCTATGGATTATGTCAAATCACTCACTTTTCTTGCCCTTTTCTTCATCTATTTTAAGACTCCGGGGTTTATTCACCTACTTAAAACAAAGATTTGTTCATCTCTATATCCCCTACATGATCTTCAAGTTATGAATTTTCTTGGAGAAAGACATCACTGAGAGCCAGGTCTGCTTCTCATCACACATTTTGGAACAGCCTGGACTTCCTTTTCACTCCCTGCTGCTGTATGAACTCACACAAGAAACTGAGAAGACGGTGTTGTGCAGGAAAGGGGAATATACCAGAAGGGCTTTTGTTGTGTGCTTGTGAACCACAGGGATGCAGGATGCAAGAAGGCTGCTGATGGAGGAAGCTGGTGAAGATACAGTGCCCTCTGGGATTTACTTCCATAGGAAGGACGTCTCATGACTAACACAGCACACTCGGGCCCCTGATGCATCAACATTGCTAACTGCAGGCATTTTGAGCCTTGCTTTCCCACTCACACCTCCACCACCAAATCCACCTATTCCCAGTGTTTGGGCATGGACAGCCCTGCTCACAGATTCTTTCTACATTCACAGTACGTAACCACCACAGCCCTAACACTCATCTTTCCTTGTCCGGATGATAAGGCAGCAATGGCCTGCTGCCACTGCCCTCCACGGGTCCTGCTCTCTCTAGTCAGCCAGCCAGCCCTGTATGAGCTCACTCAATCCTATTTGCACAGAGGCCTGGCAGCACTCGAGGCTGCCCTGGCTATGGTTTCTTCTCACAGGCTGCTCCACACTGCCACCATGGCAGAACGAACCACAGGTAGACCTCATGGTGACTATGAAAGGGTATTCCAAGATGCTGATTTTGGCTATACAAGTTCCCTTTTCAAAGTTTGAAGTCAGTCTTGGTGAAAGAACCTGGAACAAGCTGAACACCTACTGCAGCATCAGCGTATTGCAATTGCCAGCCACTCAGAACAGTACATGAACACTTGCTCAACACCACTTTTGCCCTGTGAAGACAGTCATAATGAGAGGGTTTTCAGCACTGCTAATGATGGTGAAGAAAGCTGACTGTATCACTGCAGTAATTTAGCCTAAGGGGACCTGTAGAAACAAATGGGGCAACGTGTATCACAGATTTGCCTTCATTTTTTTCTGCTGTTCACCCTGGCCAGCAAGGTCATGCAAAATATCTTTCATTTCATTAAAGGCAATTTGAGTCATTAATGTCAAGCTGACACTAGTGTTAATTCTGCTCTGCAGAGGTAAGAAAATGTCCAGTGACCTGAATTTTGCATAGACACAGTGTAACTGCAATGCTGCAGCCAAGGTCAGTTCCATCTCTGGGTATGAACAGGCTGTTCCTTCCGACGAGGACGAGAAAGGTCACGTTTACAGGAAAGGTCATAAACAGACATTGGGAAGAACAGTAAAGGACTCTTCATTTTAAAATTATTTTGGTGTTTTGTGATCGTACTGGCTGGATTTTTTTTATTATTAAAAAAATAAGAGAAAATCAAATGGGAAGCTTCTCTGTTTCTGCCAGACAGATTCAATGAGTGTAACACGAGTATGAAGAGGAGGGATTAGTAGAGAAAGTAGGAGCAGAAAGTTTGGAGAAGCATATTGTAGCAAAGAGGACCGCATTCTGTATGACCAAGCTCATGAAGGAATTTTCTTTATTTTTGAACAATATACATAAATAATAGGGTTTTTTATCACCACATTAACTCAGCTTCATTTTTCCTTTTGAATGAACCAGCTGAGATTCAGTTTTACTGACAGGAGTTAGGTTTTACTGTTCTGATGACCATAAAATCCTGGTGGAAGAATTAGAATGGTTGAGGAACACAGTTGAGATGATCCATGGCCCACAAAAAAACAAAACAAAACAAAAAAATCCCAGAATATGAGCTATCTAATTAAACATGAACCAGTTGATGCCTCATAGCAGTTGTGCATGTAGACTGTCCTTTCTAGAATCCTCCCAATCTGACTAAAATGAACGATAATGCGATCCAGAAGGAGTTTTCAGGACTACCAGATTAAATAAAGCAAGATAGCATCAAAACTATACATGGTGAATTTGTCAAGACACACTCAGCATAGTGCTGTACAAGAGGGAGCTTGTGCTGAATACTGTCCCAAGAAGAATAACAACTTACTAGATACAAATATAGCCTTGAGCATACGTGCATGTTTATTATAACCAGGCTTACTCTCTTCTGCCTAATACAGGACAAGAATGCTGAAGGAGTGCTACTATAATATTGATTTAGATTCTTAAATGTCACTTGAAGTCTCACTGCACTATTCACTTAAGAATTTACAAATATGAGCAACAACAAATCTTTTTCAAGTTGTCAGGGATAACCACGAAAGCTGGATCTGTAAGAAGTCACAGCAGAGCCTTGTTATCAGCACTCAGGAGTGTGATTTGCAGAGCCACCACCGCTCCCTGTAAGGAGAAGCAAACACTGCCATTTAGTGCCTTAGTATTCAGTGCTGAGTCCAGGGCTAACACACGGTCAGACTGTATGGATCAGTGTAAGAATTACCATGTTTTGTAGGTCATGGCAATATCACTTTTAGGTCACAACACCTCCAAATCAAGCACCAGAGACTTAAAAACAAGTCATGCCAGCCTTAACAGTGGCTGGCACTGGAAATAATGCAGTGAGCCCTCACAGAGCAGCAGTTACGGACTTGAGGACAAGACAAGCGCGTCTTGTGTTTGACTCCTTAATGTAGGGTTTTGTGGGTTGCTGACTGCTCTAAAGCCTCAACTCGTCTTGATTTAAGTCCTGATTTGTTCGAAGTACCACAAAAACACGTTCCAATGTCTGGCTGGTGGCACTAAGGTAAATTGTGCCTGCAGCCTCACAGCTGCCCACATTACACGTTCTTTGTCAATAGCCCTTTTTCACCTGATTTGATCCTTGAGCAACACTAGGAAAGGAATTACCACAGACTGATGCAACCCAGATCCTTTAAATGCTGTCAGAATTCAGTGCATTTAGGTTCCACAAGCAGAGTTTTGGGTAGGGAAAGGAAGGGGAAAGAGGGGACACTGTCCTGAAAGTAGATGTTTTCTTGTCCCTTCCCCCACTAAGAAAAAAATCCATGCTAGACTTGTGGTTTGGAAATAGAAGAACCAGTAGAGGTGCCTGAGGACAGCTCAGTTCACAATTAGACACTGCAAAATTCCTGTAAAACTATCAGTACTGGTGAAACAATCTCTCCATGGGAAATGCAGGTCAGTCTGACCCGGAGTATTTTGAACAACTGATGATTCCCAGGAGAATGGATTCAGTTTGATTAAACATAAGTGAGACATAAACACAGATGAGACCCAGACAATAAGCTAGTACATATGGTGCTTCAGTAACTGCAACATGTATTTTGTAATAACCAAGAAGTGGGCCCTCAAAGGCTGAGATTTGCACAAGCCCCAGTTTAGTCTGAAGAATGAGCTCATTACAGAATCAGATGTCTCTCCTGAATTTCCTGAAAATTCTTTCAGTGACACACAAATATGCTCAGAATGGTACAGTTCATCACCTTCAAAGCAACAGGATCAGTGTAGCATGGAGACAGTGTTTCAAAGGAAGTATTCTATCTGCCATCTGAACACACAGCAGCAACACAGGGGCACCTGGACTTGCCATGGAGCCATGCTTATATCCTGACATGACTGGGAACTATCAGGGAGGTGTTACCCAGACAGGAGACCCAGCTGCACCTGTGGAGACAAACTCTGAGATACGGGGAAGAAATGGAAGAGCCATCTCCATCAAGCATCAAAAAGCAATTAACAGGATCTCAAATAAAACAGCTTAGATACAACAGTCAGACAAACAAAATGCTGTTTTTAATAACAGCTTGAAGGCGTAGAAACTGGCAGTCATATTGTACTTTAAAATGGAATATCCTGTGCAAATGATGCAAAGCCTATCCCAGCAGATGGGAAGGCTCTTTATTCTCAAGCTTGGGCAGCTGGGCATGTGCTGGACCCCAGGCCTCCACCACTCCTGTCCCCAGCTGCTTGAAAAATCCACAGAGAAGCTCCCATCCCCAAGGCTTTATGGTTTTTCCAAATGAATACAAAATGTTGGCAAATTCAAGCACCCATATTAGCTATCCACTTCGCAGAGGTTTAAATGCCTGTGAAGCAGCCTTCAAGGCAGACGAGAAAAAACCCCCAAAACAGGCAAAAGAGCATAACCAGGGCGTAACCCTACACCAGAAATGCTGTAAGAGGCAAGCACAAGACAATTACTCATTAAAAGATGGCACATTTCCCCGAAACAACTGCATATATGCAAATACATTTCAGAATCAACATCTGCTTGCAGAAGGTTTTCTGTTTGGAAGGTCAGTGTGCTCTGAACCATCTGCCCCAGAGGTTTTGTACAGCAATTCAAAGAAAGACGTATAAGAAATAAAACAGTAGACCAGCATGTTCTGTCTTCTCTTCTCCTTTACTCGTCTGAAGCTACCCATCCCCTTTGTAATCACAAAAATAGCAACAGTAAGGTCCCCAAACCATTTTGTTCCCTTCCAACTTGCCCAACTTTTAGAGAAGTATGGACTAAAATCAAGATATTCTGTTTTCCATGTCTATCAGTATTTAAGTGTTCTATGCAACATAAAAGAGCCCCAGGAGGAGAGAATGGAAGGGCTTCAGACCAGCTGGCACGTAGACCTGTTCCTGGGGAGTTGCCTGGGGCTGAAGCCCAGAGATCTTGCACCACAAAGGTATTTGTCTAACATGAGAGAGATTAGCAACTTTGTTGAAAAAACACGTGTGTCTGGAAACAAGCTTCAAAACAGAAAAACCCAATTAATTAATACATACTCTTGGAAATCATAAAAGCACAGGACAATTCCTCTTTAAAGGACGTCCTCTCTCTCCTTTAAGTGCATACTCACATGAAAGCGCTCACACTGATGCATGCATGATGCTTACAGGGCAGAATCACTGCTTCTTTTTTCCTGAGACAATAAAAATATATAAAAAATAAAAATAAAAATACATAGATTTACTGAAAAATCCTTTTAAACATAGTTTGGTGCAGCTCCTTTACATGGCTTTTCAAAAAAATTGACAAAGTTCCTGCAGCTGAGTAAGATAAATTCCAAATGCATCAGAATGGCTCTCAGATCATTAATATTACAATATTTACCACTTACCTGTAAGTAAGAGGGAACTTCTACAAACCTGTAAATAAATCCCATTTATATTCATTAATAAACTATTTCTGAGCATGCACTGGCTCCCACCAGATAAAACAGACCAAAAGTTAATATTGATATTTTGCCCCCACAGAATTCCACTGGAACACTTTTTTCCACTCACCTGACCTGAGCAATGCTAAAAGGCTGTAATAGGAGCTGCCAAACATTGCCATGACACACCACTGGTTAACAGCATAAGGTTTTTGTCCTGGTGTTGTCCATTATGCCCAAGAAAGAGAAGAAGAGAGGGCCTAACAGCAGTAGCAGGTCCAAGCATTATGTTTGATATGAAAAGTGAGACGTTCCAGTCCAATTTTCTATTATTCTACTCAGTGCTATGGATCTAAAAGTTATTTTAAAAATTGGCAATAATTCTCCAAGCTATTTATTTAGTTTTTCTTGAAGGTCAAGAGATTTCTTCTGAATGTCTGGGAAAAGGACCAATTGAAAAAAAAAAGTAGCAGGAGGTTCACTGAATAATTCAGTAAAGTATATGCAAGTTCTCAGTATCAATAACTTGGTCTTTCAAACTAAGCTTCTTTTTGACTCTAAGAGTTGTATTTATTTAATCCAAAAGCAGATCTTCATTGCACAAAGAAAACATCAGAAGAAAATCTCCTCAGAGCTTTTCTTTGATAAACATTATGTTTACAGGCAAATTAAAGCACTTTACACACACATATTTGTTAACTGCAGCCTTTGCACAACTGATGATTTCAACGTACAGAAAGAAGAGCCCTGAAAGCTGAAAAGCAGCTTCATCGTAAATTGTTGATTTACATTTCTCTTTGTCAAGTCCTTTTAGCCCTAATTGAGGAGTCAGGTTTAATTAAAAATAAAGCAGAAGGAAAATGACAGACATTTGAGAGCAGCAGCAGCAGCAGCTATGTTTACTCCCTTCATCAGCAAACAGCCCAAGAAGGATGGATTTGCATTTGCTTTCATCTGCTCCTTTTTCTGATTTTAAGTCACCAATTCATCCTAATCAGGCTAAACTGCAGACAAATTTTATAAAGTCAGAACCATTTAGCTGAACCCTTAGAAACTTGAGATCCTACATGATGTTCTTTCCTCCGGACAGAGTGGATGGGTAGCCCAGGGCCCCAGCTCTTAATAAATTATTGCCAATAAAAGCCAAAAGCCTAAATTCCTTGTATCTTAAGTACTCTGTAATGGCTGGCTGGGTTTTTCATGCTCCTCTTCTGCAGTAAATGTAACGAGCCTTAGTCCTTGCTGAAACATCAAGTGCACTCCAGCACTTGCTAGCAACATGAGGTGTAACAGCCCCCATTAGCTCCCAGTAGCTGTGACATGCACAGGCTCGGCCTCGCTGCTTTTCAGCGTGGGGGCAGCTAATGGCCCTCACCGTACCTCCCTCTCAGCTTTGAGCTTGCAAGCTAAATTCACACTGTTCAGACTGCGTGGTCAGTTCTTACAGTGGTACTGCCAGATTTTGCAAGAAGCTTTTTGAAAAAGCTTCCTCCTGCCTTCCTCACTACACACAGACCAATTACACAGATGTACAAAAAGGTTCAGCCAAGTTTAGCTTGCACATTTAACTGTGTAAGTCAGGAGAATATAGATTACCTGATTTTCTTGCAGACTGCCTTGTCTGCACAAACAGACATACAGAGTAATAATCCTCATATTACAAAAAAACACCTGATCTGACCATATTAGAGCCTTAGTGATGCAGTAATTCAAGCAGGCAACAAACTCATCTCCAAAACATTTGATTAATTGCAGTGCTGCTATTTTGCACAAGTCCATGAATCGTGGACATGATTACCTGTTTCTATAACTACATAGTTCATTACCCCAAAGCATTCAAGGTGGAAGCTTGCTTTTCATCCGGAAAAGGCTGTTGTAGCCCTTCTTTCCTTGAACATGGGCAGGAAGACACAACATCTTGTTAGGTTGGACTCTGGAGACGCGGCATGAGGGTCGGTTTGATACCGGGCCCTGTGACAAGCTGCGACTACAGCTAATAAAGCACTCCTGGCTCTCCACTCTGCTCTAAATTACATACACAAATATTTAGCCCACAAAAATACTGTTACACAAATGTGGACCGGGTGAATATCCAGGCAGTCTTATGAGAATCAGTACATCAAATAGATGAATGAAGACACAACAAGGTCTCTTCCTTCCAGAAAATGTTTTCAGCACCTGATAATCCTGTCTAGCCAAGGGTATTAGGAAGGATTAAACATGGAAATAAATGAACCTGAAGTATTCTGTGACCCTATGATAACAAATCAGCCGGGTGCTCAAGAGGGAGCTATCCAAGCAGAGCTTACCTTCACAGGCATGTAACATAAATTAACTTTTTCTATTCATCACTAGACAAGTGCTATCAGATTTTGATTTGCATGAAAGATTACTCTTTGTTTACTATCAAAAGTAATATTCTTTCTTACTGTTAGAAAACTTCTCCAAAGCACTCCCCCAGCACCAAAGTATTCACAGCATAGGAGTTCCCTGACATGAATCCACTGTCTCTGTATTAGCAAACTTCAATAAATTTATTTTTCATGAACCTGCCTAATCTTCCTGTGAGCTGATGAAAACATTCGACACCCATCCCAGCATCCCATGGCAGGAAGTGTTGTGGTGTAACTACCCAACAGGTGCAATCCTCTCCCTGTGTTTGCACTGAACATGCCTCTGGAAAGATTCAGGTGATACCTCATCCCATCGCTTGAGGGCCACCACTTGCAGCCATGCCACTCATGGTTTTATCGGCAGCTACTATACCTCCTCCTACAGTCTCATCTCCAGTCCAAGGAGTTCTGACTTCATCTGTCCTGAGCTGGAAGTTTGTTGAAACTTTGCTTGTCCTTGTTGCCCTCACCAAGTGTTTTCAGGCCTGCCAAATGCTCCTTAACACTGGCTAACCAAACTGCACTCGCTATTGATGATGCCTGGATGAACATGTAACAATGTGGTCTACTTTGTTCCTATTTCTTTCCCCGTGATCCCTACTGTGATTTGCTTTTTTGACCACCAAAGCAAATGAATTTTATTTCTCCATTATTTAAAGTTTGTTTCAGTGCTGTTGGTAACAGTCAATAGAGTATTGAAAGGTAGACAGATGACAAATGCACATTTCTCAATGTCCTGGAAAATAGACTGCAGACATTCTCTGTTTGTATTCACCGTTAATTGCATATTTCATTTCAGCTAAAATATAAAACCAGACACTTTCTTTTGAAGCAATCCCAGTGGGATTATTAAAATGTATTGGCCACTTTGGGAGCATGCAGTGACTCTACCCGAGCAACAAGGTCAAAAGAAGGTAAAAGTACACCCGGAATGTTTTATTTCCGACAGCTTTTACACTTTCTATTTTTCAATGCTGAATTTGGAGGAAAAACAGAGATGTATTTTACGGGGTTGCAGATACAAGATGGAAAAGAAGTTTGTTCAGATTTTGGGTCAAGTGTTTAATAAATGTGGGCAAACGTTCCCATTACTGCAGGAAAATAACGCGGTGATTTTTTTCTCAAGAAAGCAACCCTCTAAAACTTTTTGCAAGATCTCTGACGACTTGTGTCAGATGACTGCCAGGTTGATAAGTACAGCACTAGAGAAAGGTGAAAGTGCCAAACCCTGGCTGGCGTCAGTGTTCTTGGCCACAGCAGGTCAGATCTGCACTGGGGCAGGCAGGGCTTGCACACTTGGGAATAAGGAATTCATTCAGGAATCACCCAGTAACATAACAGCCCCTGCTCCTGGATTTGAATGCAAACTGAGGGATGGGGTTGACACTTCTGAGTTTCTAGAAAAGCAAAGCCATAGGACTTAGACCGCTGGCTAAAAATAGTAGGCTTTTGTACTCCTAGGAAGGATCTGTCCTGGTTGTTTCATCTGTGTGGTACCTGACATATCCAAAACAAACCTCAGCTCATGCCCTCAAATTCTTCCTTGAAAACTTTACAAGCTTCAGCGATGTGGTGGCTACTCAGGGAATGGAAGTGGTTTGTTCAGACAATAGTTTTGCTAATGAGGGTGTTGCTTGCAACCCTGGAAACTGTACAGGAACAAGGAAACAATGTATCTGCATAGGTGGCACGACACTAATGAGAAAGGAGCATGTGTATCCTGGAAATCAAACAGGAGTTTTTAAAAACTCTCTTCTTTTAAATCAGAATGCTGTGAGGGAGCAATGGCTACCAAGAAGCACCACAAACTTCTACCTGCCTGCAGATTATTGTTCAGTCTTTCAGTTTTTCTATTTCCATGGCTTCATCCAGCTCAAATATTCTTGTTTGGAACTGAAGGTGCTCAGGTATGTCTTTCAGGCCATACCTTCAGGTTGGGCTGAATCGGTGTGACTGCAAGAGAGACAAAAGAGGGTCGGGTCTTCATGTGCATCCTCCCCTTCCCCAACGTAGCCCCTCTCCCTTTCCAAGGTCACTGATGTTCAGTGTAGTTTGTCTAAGATAGGAACACCCGGTGGGTATTGCAGGAGGAATTGTCTGTGTGATGGCACAAGTAATATATTCCAGACATGCGGGAGCTGAGATGTTTGCATTGACTTTGGTGCACACTGGCCCGCTAAAGGGTATGAAATGCTGCTGGAGACTGGAACAAGTGGGTCTCCCAAGACTGCAGGCAGCTTCTGTGGGCGTATTCCTGTGCCAACTCCACTGCCACACCTCCCTGCCCCTTCCCAGCAGGGATGCCAGTAGAGTACTTCCAGCCTGAACACTTGCTATTTGATGTGGGACTAAAAGCACTAAGAGCCATCATGCTAAACTCAACCCCTGTGTCTGATGTTCCTTCCAGCTGACCAGCTCCTACAGCAATTTGTGCCTCTAGTCCAGCAGCACTAGACTGCCAGGAGCTGCAGATTTTTACTCCTTTGTGTGCAGGTTGGCTAGCTTTTAATAACTATATGAAAATTTGGTATCACTTCCAGCATTTTAAAGAAGAGATAGAAGCTTTGTTGATTGATACTGATGCAAACTAAAGGCTACATTTACTGTTAAGTAACCACTTTAGCAATAGTGGAAAATTTATTCTGTGTACTGAGCAATTAACATGCTCCTGATGGTAAGAGGATACCTGTGGGGTAGGAAGAAGTGGGGAGACATTTTAAGTAGCAGGCAAATTTAATTCATGGGTGTCTGCAGGGAGTCACTGAGAGACTTGCTCATCTTTCATGACCTCTTCTCCTGCAGTCCTGGCAGCCTCCACCTGGCTTGACTTCATCTGGGCCAAGTGAGAGGTCACAAAGAGTAGGAGGGCACTGCCCTTGGACTGAGTTTGCCTGGGATGCAGTAGGAGAGGTGAGCAAAAGAAGTCTGTACTGGAAAACATAATTTTTGTAACTTCCTGCTAGGAAGATAAAATAACCCAAACCTTAAACTTCAAGCCTCTGCCATGCAGAAAGGCTTTAAGGTTTTAACATGCCACACCACACTTTTGCAGGATGCTGCGTTGCTGGCTGTGCTCCTGTGTTCAGAGTGCTCGTGCCGGGAAGTTGCCTGTGTCCCCTTCTGAGGGCGGTCCCTTCAGCCCACAGGAGACACCAGGGAAAAGATGGAGGGACTCATCTCCTCACTGGCACATCTTGGAGCCAGACTTGGGGCAGCAGACAGTCTGCTCCACTGCACCTGCAGGCAAGTGGGGTTTGGTTTGCCTCGATGGTGGGCAGTGCTCACTGTGGGCAGCAATGCTGGGGGGGGTCAGGGGACAATGAGACATTTCAGAAGTGCAGTCCTTGTGTTCCAGATACCACCAGTGGCACGAGCCAGCAGGCTGCACAGCTGGGTCTTGTGCTTCGGTGCTTGAGGCAAATTGGGGCTGGAGAGCCCCATTGGGGAAAAGAGGTAGCCGAGAGCCTGCTGTGTCCCTGGCAGCATGAACACATTACAGCACCCTGTGGTACTGAAGGGTCCCTGTAATAACCAAGGGGAAAGGACACTCCCACTGCAATGCCCTCACGGGGCAGCCCCTGTACACCCCTAACATAACAGCACAGCCTGTGTCTAGCATATGGCTCCACCCTATAACCTCAAACTGTGCTTGAAAAGCCTCCTACATGAAAAGCCTTAAACGAAGCAATGAAGCCATAAACCAAGAGTACAGGTACCAGAGCTTTATTAGATGTTTCACTGGATACAAAGAAACTGGATTTTATATTACTTTTTTTACTCTAAATACACATTCTTGTCATAAAAATTCACATTTGCTATACAGAACTGTAGGCATTTTTAACACAACATTTATTAAAGTACCATTAAACAGATCCTAAAACGAGAAGGTGCAGCTCTGTGAACCTTTGTGGGCACAACACACAGGGAGCTCCATGTTCTCAGTGTTACACAATCATCCTTCCCACCAAAATGGAGACAAGTCATTCAAATGCATTAATGCTCATTGGGAATAATAAGGCTTCTGTACAGAGACCCTGAACAGTGTCAGGAGGCAGTGTGGCAATAACATGCTAATTAATAATCATCACCTAGATGATACTAAACTACTGATGACTGAGGCAGTCAAAAACTTAACCGTCCTGGCAAGCCCATACAATTTTTCTTTTTAAAATTGTGTTGTTAATCACATATTTTTTATTTTCAGTAATAGTAACAATGTATAACTCCAGGATTCTGCTTTAAGGATCCCCGCTTCACAGCAAAACTAATTGCAGTTACTTGAGGAATCTCTTCCAATCAAACTGACCTTGGTTTGGACCTAAATCTGAAGGAAGAGATTAGTACATGCCATTTTACTGCAGAAAAAAAAGCCCTAAGTGCACCTCCCTCTGAGGAGATACTCATTGGCCAAGGTGATGCCTGTTTAAGAGGATATGTGTGCCTAACTTGGAGTGTGAGAGAAACCATCCTGGAACATCAGATGACACTCACTGCCATCTTGTAGCCCCACGCGCTTAACATCTTATACGACCCTGTGGACTGCTACGGTGTGCTGAGGCTGACAAGTATCTGATATTCACAGCTGGCAGGTAAAGGGATGTGTATGCAGAAGTCCCGATAAGCAGCACCAAGCAGAGGCAAAGGAGAGAAGAGGGAAGATGCTGCATTTTGAGTGGACAATGGGAGAGGGTCTGAAATCAGACTTGGGCCTTGCCTCAGTCGCTGTTCAGGTGGATCTGACTGAAACCGACCTCGTACCAAAGGTGCTGCTGGAGGGCAGGCAGCCTACTCCAACCAGCCAGGCACAAGGTGGACATTCTCTGTGTTTAGTTAGTACCTCTTTCCTAATTACCCTTGGCACCATGCATCAGGCATCTTAAGCATAAACCATGAAGGGAGAGCAAAACCTGGCTGTGGGAATAGTACAGGAGTCATACCTGTAGGCAATGTAGAGATTCTTAAGTAGGTCCTGCAGGGAAAGAGAAATTATCATAGCTTTTTTAATTCAAAACTGCCATAATTCCTGAAAGCAGAATGCTGTGTATGGGCAGGCCAGGCCATGCTGATCAGCCTATGACATTCATAATTTTTACATAAAGATTTTTTTTTTTTGGATAGGTCCAACCTACACTGGAGCAAAGTTCAAAGCTCTTCCTGCAAATTTAAAGCTATTTTCCAACACAGGACATGAGCAGTATTGCATAGCATCCAGGCACTTCCTTAAAGCCAGGATATCCCCATCCTCCTATCATGACTATATTCCAGAAGATGAATTTTAGGCCACTCAATTACATGATCACAACTCCCGCTGACATCAGCAGGAGTTGTGTGTGCGCAGAAGTGATTTGATCTGTAACACACTGGAAACCACGTCTTCGCCACCTTGTACAATCAAGGCAGCTGATCAGGCAAACATCCTATTCTTTATTTACAGATATGTAAGTGAGCTCCAAGTAACTTCAAGTTTAACTCCTTCGTGCCAAAAAGTGAGGGAGTCAGCTCTATGGACAACCCTTGGTAACATCTGAAACAGAACCAATAACTATGAGATTTAACAATATCATCCTAATGCATTAAGGCAGGTCACATAACTGCCCTTTTCCTTTAGGATTAATTATTATTTCCTTGTACACTGTAGACAATCCATAATCCCATATACACACATTCCTACAAAACAGCAGCACAGTAAAAACTAAATAGACCACTGAACTCCAAACACTTGTAATCAATACATTACACATACTATACAGCATATTTTAACCTCATCATTGGGTAAACATATACAATCCAGAACAACATTGACTGTATGTAACACAGAAGCTACCACTGAGATATGGCAAATGCATCATACGCTATTAGCTTTTACTTCACTGAAAAGGAATTTAGAACTTTGAAACGGTGTTACCTGAACTCTTGAAAAATCATCCAATAGCCTAATCAGTTGCTAATAAGTAGTGCTTCATATACTAAATTGAGGATAAACAGCACTGGAACTGTGTTTTCAGGGCACACTGCTTTCCTTTTTTTTTTTATTTTTAGGAATTAAGCTCTACAATTTTAAATTTCCTTTGCAACACAGCCTATACTTACTACACAGTGACTATCTGCTCACTCTCATCTCACAGTAAAGGCTTAGTAACTACTTTGAAGTTAGTAGAAACTGTCTAGGTTTGTATAGACAGAAAGATTGAGCCCAGCATACAGGATCATTCATTCCCTCTCAGCCATGCATGCATATATATTTGTATATATATACATGCGTACGTTTAAAAGAATGTTTTGAAATGGCAGGACCTACAAAACCAGTAATGTATCCAACAGCAAAAGAATGCAAACAACCCACTAATTCTAAAACTACGCTCCTGTGGTCTGATTCTGATTCAGCCCTCACCATACAAGGCAGGAACTGCACTCCAGGAACCACCTCCTGTTTGGACTGGATTTCTGCAGGTTAGATCAGTACGGAACAAAGATGTCTCAGCATGTGTAAACTGAAAAATGGAGCCAGATGGGTCTACACAGCTGAGACACTCCGTGTGTGCAGCACAGGCACCATTTTTCAAGTATGGGTGAAAAGAAAGGATCAAGTAATCACACGAAACTGCCAGAAAACAACAGTACTTGATGTATGCATCATGAACATAGTGAGGGGGAAAATAAGCAGAGGAAGCAAAAAAATGCTTTGGTAGTGAATGACATGACAGCTTGATTAAGTAGATGCCTATACAGATCAATAGTGTAGACAGGTACTTTTCCTTGATGGGCTGATTACAGTCAACTAATTTCCCATGCAAGATGCCTCATAATACATGTGAAGAAACCTTCCAAATCGATGAGATCAGAGTAACACATCTAACTCAACCCTGCAAGCACATTCCTGGTTGAAATCAAAGACAGTTTTAGCTGCATATGGGTGGCAAAACTGGGCTCTTGAATGGTCCAGTTGTTCTGCATAGTACTTTCTGGCTTGTTCTTTTTTGGCAAGATCCCCAAACAACATCAACAGGGAGTGCATCTCTATCGGGACTTACAGTTTTAGGCCCTCACAGATGAAATCTTCAGAAGAGCATGGATAGTATATCCCCACATGCACTTTTTTCTTTTAGTAATTAAGGCAAGTTTGTTTACCTGTTCCTACCATAAAGTGCTGTGCTTCTCCAATAGAAAGATTGACAGCTAAATGAAAACATATTTTTTCTGACCAGAATTTTAACATTTTGCTAGTATTTTTCCCCATTAATGGGCAAATTATACAATTTGTCTATTATTGTTTCTTGTCAGAGGATTTTTTTTTGCTTTGCTTTTATTTTCCATTTATTTCCAAATGAGAATTAGAATAAAACTGACACTAAGCAAACATTTCATAACAATGCTAACAAACTCTAGATAGCTCTATACGTATTCATATATATAGGCACACACACATACACTTTTTAAAATACAGCAAAGCATTTGCCTTGAGTACACCTCTGAGCAAGCAAAAAGCCTGGTGCGTCTGGTGTGTGTTTGAGCAGGGGGTACCAGCAGAAACCTGGTGTTGATGCTCTCAGATGAAACAGAATTTCAGCCAGAATCCAAAAAAAAGAAACCTAATTTTCACTCCACCCAAGGATTCAGATCACTTTACCATACTAGAAGGATAGGTTAATTCTTTTGACTATATTTAAGCTGCTGAAGAATCACAGGAGGAGTCTGGAAACAACCAACTCCAGCTAAATGGAAAAAAGAGCATTTCACACCACACTGTCAATAAATAAACATTTTCATATTTCTATGTAGGACACCCACATAGGTGTGGGTTCAAAATTACATTTTCATGTTTCATTTTATATGTCTGTTACATAAATTTTACTTGGAGAGCAGAAACGGAGTCTACCAAACCACTCTATAACTTGTTTAGTGGTGGGTGAAAGCATTAAAGTCATACTCCCTGTTCAACAAAACCATGAGTTGTGGCTCTAGGTAAATTTTTCAGGCAGTCTGGATAAAGTTTAAATGCTGTAAAAAACCTAACTGGCTTAGATCACAGATTTCACTGGGGATTATTCTTACAGTCCTAACCTGTGCAGAAGAGAATGGTACTGAAAGAGCCATCATGACCTTATAACAGCTGCATGGGGTTTTTTTTAAACAAATTTGTACTACTCCTGTCCAGAACCCTAAATATCATTATGAAAGTATACATGGATGTCTGTGTTATACACATACATTTAAATGTGTCGTTATTCTACACATCCACTTAAATTATTCTTTATTCTACACTCACATGTGCATACACTTTTTCTGAGGAACCCTCTCAGTACAAAACAGCAGGGAGTGTTCTTTTTATTCCACTCCCTAAACTAAAGCAAACCCCCTTATAATGTTCTTGTTACCCATCTGTTCAATATGACCATTTCTGAATTTCTAAACTCTGATGGGAGATAGCAGACAAAATCACCTGACAGAAAATAGCAAAGGACTGTATGATGCCATTCTCTCTTCTCACTCAACCAAAAGTTGTAGTAGTATCAACAGAAATTTGACCTTAATTCTATCCCATAAATCCCTGCAATATTTCAAAGAGCATTTCCCTTGCAAGATGTTATAGCATCTATTGTTTTGTACAGATGAGATGTTTTACTGTCCAAAGTTGTGCACCTGTGTATTGATGTGTCCAGGAGATAGGACTGCCTGTATTTTATCCAGTTAGGTATCATACAGTTGCAATGCTCTCTCAAATTTTATAAATTAGAGAGTTTTCGATATACTCTTTATATGTGTTTCTTTAAAAATAGGATGATCGGTGATTGTGTTGCTTGTGACTTCCAGAACAGTGCCGTTCAGTAGATTTTCAAGCTTGTGTTATGCAGTATTATATCTCACAGACAATTTAAGGACTATAGAGTCCTGCTAGTAGCCAGAATTGAAGCACTACACTCTTTAGTACAGGAACTTTACACTGACGAAACTGGCACTGATTTTTTGTAATCAGTGGAAAAGTGTTCTGTTCATAGCTGCCTTAAAGAGAAGCTTATACTGCACCTATTTTTAAGAGCAGTTTCAGTCTTGCAGAAATCAGGTTTGCACAACGGGACAATATACTGCACATCTTAGAGTATGCACAAATCACTTATCTTATGCTCAATCCATGCTAAACACAGACGTTTTCCTATTAAATTCAATGGATACGGGATCAGGCTCTTACATAAGATCAATCCTGGAAAGAAGTGGTGCTCAAAGCTGGCCTAACTGTGCTCCTGCTGGAACCAGGGAAAATATGCACCAGCAGCTGTTCCTTAGAGGTTCATACTGTGACCAGTGTTACTCAATATTTTCACTAATGACACAGATGAAGGAATCGAGTGCACCCTCAGCAAATTTGCAGATGACACCAAGCTGAGTGGTGCTGTTGATACACCTGAAGGATGGGATGCCATCCAGAGGGACCTGGACAAGTTGTAGAAGTGGGCCAGAGGGAATCTGATGAGGTTCAACAAAGCCAAATGTAAAGTGCTGCACCCAGATCATGGTAACCCCTGGTATCAGCAGAGGCTGGGCATGAACAGACCGAGAGCAGCCCTGCCCAGAAGGACTTGGGGGTGCTGGTGGGTGAGAGGCTGGACATGACCCAACCATGNGCAAGGCCAGAGGAGGCCATGAAGTTTATTAGATGGATGGAGCACCTCTCCTATGAGGAAAGGCTGAGAGAATTGGGATTGCTCAGTCTGGAGAAGAGAAGGCTTTGGGGTGACCTAATTTTTGACTTTCTACAAGGGCATGTAGTGACAGGACATGGCAAGGGAGAACAGCTTCAGACTGAGAGTAGGTTTAGATTAGATACTATGAAAAAATTCTTTGCTGTGAGGGTGGTGAGGCACTAGAACATGTTGCCAAGAGAAGTCGTGGATGCCCCATGCCTGGAAGTGTTCAAAGCCAGGCTGGATAGCGCTCCGAGCAACCTGGTCTAGTGAAAGGTGTCCTGCCCACAGCCAGGGGGTTAGAACTGGACGATCTTTAAGGATCCAACCCAGGCCATTCTTTGATTACAGAGTTAGGCCAGTATCACGTATTTGCTGGCTTGACCTGAGGCAGAGACATTGGAGAAGCCCATTTTGAGAATGAAAAGCAAGCAGGATTTAGTCTGTGCTTTGTGCAAGCTACACAGTACATCATGTTTACTGTCCACTGATTATGGTACATAACACATCATGTTTACTGCCCACTGATTATGCATGTGTTAGAAGCATGACTTTGGATTTACATCACAAAGGCATTTAAACCTGCAGCTCATTGATAAATGTGATCAGTTAAACCACCTAAAAGATGAAATGTAGCAGCTTAAAATTTTTATGCCAGATATACTGTCCTCAGTCTCCTGGTGCAATGCTCACACCACTGGGAACCCTGCTCTGAGCAGGAAAAGGACAATACATACATCCCCTTGCTCTGAAAACAACAAATTTCTTGGCACTGTTCATACCACAGAAGACACATGAATCACATTTGGTACCTCATGGAGAACCTGTAAATGGCCTTCTTTTATCAAACACTGTAAACATGTTTAATTTTGCTCTTCACATGAAACACAAATATGAAAAATGATCATAAATGATGAAAACATTTCCCTTATGCCCACCCACTAAAGCCCTAAACACCTCAGTGTGTTACAAGAAGATGAGTGTTTTACAATATAATCCTCTTAGAATACAATCTTTCTTTTTTTTCAAATTCTGAATAATGCAACAACACACATATCACAGTACTATCAAGTAGTGTCATCTTCACCTTCATCCAGAGCATAGTTGAGCTTTATGACTGTGCTGATAAAGTCACCAAGTTCTACAAAATCTGCAGTGATAATATTCACACCACTTTCTCCCGCTTTCTGAGTTCGGACCCACTCCATCATGGCAGGAAGAGCCCTAAGGAGAGAAGAGGAACAATAATTACCCATAAATCAACGAGACAAACGCATCGAGGCAGGATTTACCAACAGTGACTCCAGCTGATCTTACTTAGTTTCTAAGGGAAAGAAATCCAGTGAGACAGGACACAGGTTACTGCTCAAGCTTTTTTAAAACTCTTTTAAATTTTCATTCTCTGGGGAAATTATACGTTGACTGTACTTCAACTTCTCAGTAGAAAGGAAAGGAAGGAAGATCATGCAGGCTCAGAGTAATTACTGCTTTTGCCTAGGCACAAGGCAATGGACCAGATACCTTCTGATATCATCTCGTCATATGACTCTAAGGGAATTGTTTATGGAAAAACAAGTAACAGAGAACTCAAGCAATTTGCAAAGCATGTTTGACACACTCAAGGAAATGCTGAAAATAGTATTTTGAGCCACAGAGAGGCAACCATGATTCCTACAGCAGAAGTACAGCATATGCCAAAAACTCTTACTTCACCAGTATTGATACCCAAGCCATGAATTAATTAGACTTAATCATAAACCCACAGTTGGTAACTGAAATAGAAAGCACCATAGTCATATCAACTCTTTTCTAAGGTGGCACATTTTAACTATGTCAGATCCTTAGCACAGGAATACTGGGGTCTAAAAGATATCTGCCTAACAGTTTCTGAGTATAAAGGAATTTTTGTGACATTTTTATATGAAAATACAAACTAACAATCACAACAAATATCAATGAGAAAAATAAAAGGCTCCTTAGTCCTGCTGACACTGTTGAGCAGCAAAATCCAGTTTCTAGAAGAAAGAAGTTAACAGAGGTCAAAAAAAATAAGGTACACATTTTTCAGAAAAAGGGTGTTTTTCAGAGAAAGGGCATTTTTCAGAGAAAGAGTAATTGACCATTCGTACAAAATCCCAATGACTGTGACAAACTCTGCAGCCCTTTGAGTCTTTAAATCAAGCCTGGGTATCGTTCCAAAATTATACTCCTGGTCAACCTCAAGCTGCTGAGTTAAATAAAAGAACCTAAAGTCTGGGCAGGGCTGCAGTCATTTTAGACGAACATTGTGTTCTCTCTTTGCTCTAAGATCTATAAATCTGTGATTTCCCCATAACCAGCATGTTGTGCAGCCTTTTTCACAGATGCAAGGTACATGGAAAATTTTGGTCTGACAGCAATTTAAATGAAGCTGAACATGTTGAACCTAAATCTTCCCTCAAAAGCTTTAGGAAAACAGATCTAAAGAAAAGAGAACTATTAGCAGACAGAGATTGTATTTGTCAGTGGCTACTAGAATCAGTCAGCTTTAAAAATAATTTAATACAGAATAAAACCCAAGCAGCTATAATTATTCCTCTCTATGATTTCACAGGAGAATACTAAGGCTTTATTTCACCAAAATGTACTTGAATCTACTGTGAGATCCACATATCAGCAATACATTTTATTTCAGTCATTGATTCAGTATGACTGAAGCACTTCAATGTATGCACAGCAGCCCATAAAATCAAGAATTCTGCTGTTTGTGAGCCCAGACAGCACATTCAGATTTAAGTTCATGTAATCCTGAAAAGCTGCACTCTGTAGAACTGTAACAGGGCACAGGTCAGGTGTTAAACATCCCGCAATGTCTGGACTGCTTGAAAAGATCTGCAAGCAACCAGAACCAGGACAGATCTCAGCAGAACAGCACAGACCACCAATGTGATAAAAGGCAGCTCAGAGAAGCTGTAAACTCCACTGCACTTTCACATGTGAAAGGTACTGCTGAACTCTGCACAAAGATACCAAGTTGAACTTATGAGATGGCAGTATGTTACTTTTGTATTTAATACCATCCTATTTAAGCCCAAAGAGTTTCAGGTTTAAAGGTGAACTGATTCACTGTAGGCGGGCACATATTTTTCCTTCCTTCTTCCTCCATAAGTTGGTAATCTTGATATCTTACTCCCCCTTGAGGCATAATTAACTTCTTTTAGTGTCTTTTACTTGTTCTGAAGCTAGTTCTGATGTAATTCTTTCTTCACACCATAGAGTTTGCCATCCATACACTTACCCATATTGAGTGAAATACTGTTTTCCTTTTCCTAATGTGTTCTTAATAAGTCAGACTCCACCAAACAGTCATGCCTCCTTTTGATTAGTGCTTTATCTTAAAGTTAGCCTGCCTTGCCATTTCACCTGCAGTTGGCTTGGTTAGTTGAATGGGTTATTTTTGTTTAACTGATATTTCACAGGGGACACAGTTGCATGACCCTCTGCTCATATGTAAATTGCTAGATAAAGTCACGGAAATCTTTTGTTCATGAGACTAGAGAGCATTTAGAGATAAGTCAGAAATGAATCATGTTATCAAACAAAAAGCTTATTTCCATAGCAAAGCCAAAGAACACAATCCTGTGAAAAAAAGATAGCTGAAGAAAAGATTCCACTGACCTTAAAGTTTGGTCTAGGCTCTGGAGCTCTGTTTATGACAGAAATTAATACAAAAACCATACAGATCATCTTCCTCCCCTAGTGCCATCTTGAAAGTGGATTACACCAGTGACTCTAAGAAACCACATATTGTTCAGTTTCAGCACAAGTATCTCACACACTCACAATAATTATTAGAATAAGCCTGCTTTAATAGTCCTCAGGGTGCCTTTGTGGCAGCAGTACAAACCTCGTTCACCCTGCCTTGTAATTTCCAAACTGTGCCTCAAACTAGTGATTCTTCTCACCAAGGGTTTTAGTCAGGAGAACAAACCACCCACATGACTGAGCTCACAAAAGCCCAGTATGCACCATGGTCTTCATAGATATTCTTAAGTGGTTCTCTGTCAGACGTGGGGGAAGCTTCTAGAAACTTCTCACAGAAGCCACTCCTGTGGCATCCCCCGCTACCAAAACCATGCCATGCAAACCCAGTGCATCTTGCTAGGCTGGTAAGAAACGACTTTATGCACGAGCATATATACACAAGCCTATCAGCCTGCAGACCCTAAGAGCATCACTGCCTCTGTGTTAGGCAGGTCCTGGCTCATCTGTGGAGGATATCCATGCTTTAAGGTGCCCTCCATATCTAGCACAGTCCAGCCCTTATAGCCGCAATTCCAGTTCTCAAGAGGAATAATTTCTCACCCCTACAGGTTCCAAAGCCACTGTGGAACCAAGAGCCACATGCACAGAAGGTGCTGCTTGTCCTTCCTTAGGGCCAGAGAAGAGAGCAGGTGTGCTCCTCTGCAAGACCTGTGCCAGGAGAAAGAGAGGAGTCCTCTCCTCTTACCTCAGTACTTGGGGCACTGTTTTCATCCTGTTGCAGCTTCTCTGATCTGGACTGGAGTTGGACAGATCCAATCCTGCCAGGCCAGTGCAGCACTGCCCTACAAACCAGCATCTGAAGTCAACTTGCTTTTCTACATCCCTGGAGGAAGAAGAGGAGCTAGTGGTACCAGCAGTGTAGGGAGACACAGGGCTGGGGGGCTTGAGCACTGGTAGAGAAGGAGGGGAATGGCATGTTACCTGGGTTTGACAGTGGATTGAGACCAGTAATCCTGGTCATAAATTTTCTGGCCTGAAGGAATATGTAGAGTATCTCATTTCTTTTTGCTGACTGGAAACTAGGAGGTACCAGACTGCTGCCCCTCACCACCAGGATGGCAGGAGTAAAGCCACATGACTGATTGATGTGGAAGGACCTCACAGGAAGGGCTGTGGTCCAGCCCCAGCCACTACCACTGCCCCTGTGCATAAGCAGACAGATCCAACCCACCACCCGTGATGCCCAGCAGCCTTCTGGAGCAGCCTTTCCACCTGCCAAAGACTGCATGAGAAGGGGAAGAGAGGAGGAGATCTGGGTGATAGGGACCAACCTATGCTGGACAATGCAAAGTCACACAGAGATACTTACGTGGTTATATTTGTTCTGAGACCCAAGCTTTTATCTCCAGGTAGCAATCTCACGACATCAGTCAGAGGTACTCATAATTTGGGCATGACCTGGGTATCAGGATGGTTTACATCACGACTGCAAACACGTCCTCCACCACCATTTTCAGCCTTTTTTTTTTTTTTTGAGGAGCCATGCACTTTCTCATATAGCATTGCTACAAAGATTTAAATTTACAATACAGTAAAATCTAGGCTCAGCTTTGACACTTATTTTATTACCTCTATTTTCCCTGTTCTGCTTGCTTGCTCATGTAAGCAGAAATGTGCACATACTTATTTTTAAGTTTTTCTCTTCTTTCAGGAACCATTTTCTGATGCATTAAAGGAGCTCTGCTGAGAAATACTGACCTCAACTACAAAACAGACATAGCCCTTTTAAAAGCTATTGAATATTCAAGATGTCTTTCTTCTTTTTTAAAAATCTATCAAAGCTCTCAAGTGACTTCAGTGGCATTGAATTTTGTTTAAAAAATAATAATTAAGCATTCAAGTAGCTTCAGTTCAAGCAGTAAAATCGTGAGTCCCATTAAAAGCTTTCAGAAAGAAAATACAACCTAATTAGTTGTATTAAAATTTGCTTTTAAAAAACTGTTCTTAGGCTATTTTAGTTCAGAAAGAGGGTTGGTTATTTGGTTTTTTTAATGCCTGAGTCATGAAAGCCTGACAACGTGACAGAAGACTAATGACAGCCGTGCTCTAAGACAGGACCTCCCGTGGCGGAACAGCCGTTCCTCTCTGCAGAGCTTTTGCGGGGAGAGAAGGAAAAGCAACCTTGCAAACACAAAACAGAATGGCTATTCACTATTTAACGAGAGTTTCATCACTAAAGGCACAGAACAGGTTTTCTTATGGCGTGCAGGGAGTCAGTACAACCTAATCCACAGTGAGAAATTGGTCCCATTCACAGATCGCGATGCTGCCGAGCATTAAGTGCCCATTACCAGTAACACCAGTGAGAAAGAACTGCAGCAGGTCTCCTTGCTCAGGGCAAAGTGACATGTGGCATTTCTTCCCTCTCCAGTGAAGCACACACCCTGCTCCCTGCAGCCTTTTGCAAATAGGTGCAGGGTGAACAAAACCAGCACCCCTCTGCAGGAAGTTGTGCTTACATGAGCCTCAATCAGAATTCCTATACTCCTTAACTTCCCCCCCTCCATTCAATTTTGCCACTGTTTGCAAGAACGCTGAATTCCAGAGCTGTAATTCAGCATATGCTCACCTTGACTTTTCAAGGATGCTGAGAATTCATTGCTCCAGTGGGAGCAGTGGATTTCCTGTGTGTCACTGAAGCATGAAAATCACGACTGGAAAGAACTTTGAAAAGTCATTCAAGTTCATCCAGCCCACCTTGAACAGTATCAACCACACAAAGATCAGTGATACAAATCACTCCTGGTAAATGTTCAATTTAATCTATTTACAAGCACCCAGTGAGGGAGACGTCATAACCTTTCTCTGTATTCAGGGCACCCCTATACAGATATCCTTATATATTGTCATTAGCTTCAGCTGGAGTACCCAGAAATAATGGCATTACTGCACGCTGCTCAAGAGCCTTCACCATGCCCTCCCTCTGCTCCTGCTAAAGATTTAACTGTGCATCTGTAAATAACTTCCCTTTGAAGGATGAGCCTTAGGTACCATTCCACACTACATCATTCTACCATAATTTTCTCTGTGGCAAAACTAGTTTAAAAGGTCTTCCTCTTTTATATGCCAGCCATTTACTTCTACTCCCTGATCAAAATTTACAATTCTCTCAGCTGTGCTAATAGACCTGTAGAGACAAAATTAATACAGCACATGAAAATGGTCTGAATTAACAGAAACAAAACAAGTGGGTTTACTCTCCCTCTGTCTCTAATTCATTGACAAGTTTTGGTTTATAACAGGTCCTCCCTAACTATTGAAATGTGACAAGCAAGGATCAAATGAACTCAAGCACAGAGATTTACAGGAGCTCAGCACAAAAAGGCTGGAAAGGAACTCCTCAGATGCACTTCCACACCCCTAGGATCCTGTTTAGGCAGCAGTAGCACTGTCATAAAATTGGCACCACCAAGGTCAGACTGAATCAAACCAGAAAATTTGTGCAACACTGGGTGGGAATTTCTTTCCCTGGATCCTGAGCTAA
This sequence comes from Oreocharis arfaki, assembly GCA_013398015.1. Lineage (NCBI taxonomy): Eukaryota > Metazoa > Chordata > Aves > Passeriformes > Paramythiidae > Oreocharis > Oreocharis arfaki. The sequence goes on along the minus strand of VZRR01002856.1, from coordinate 1,096 downwards.
TGTTACTGCACATGAGCTGCCATGTTGCAAGAACTACCTACACTAATATCTAACAACCTTGAATTTATTCTTCGGAAAAACTTGTCTTTAATTCAGTCATCCTCAATTGCTTTATACAATTTGGAAATGCATCTATGCAGATGACACAGACAAGCATGCTGGGGTCAGATGCATCTTTTAATATAATTATCTTAGCAGCATACTCTGCAGAGTCACCAGGGGCCAGATGTCTTCCTTCTCTGATTGAACTGGAATTGGCTTTCTGGGTTTCATTTAAAAAGGGAGGCAGAAATGAGCTCAAAAGGAATATTCCTGCCCTCCCTTCAAAAAACATTTCAGCTGAATTTGTTAAACCTACATCTTGTACAAAAATGCAATGGGATATTTAATAGAAGCAAATGGTGGTTTCTGGAGGTAATTAATGTTCAACATCCCATTTTTGCCTGATTCCATGTTTTTAGCCATTGCACTTAGAGCAATTATTAACTAATAGCGTCAGGAACGCAGGCAGTAGGAAAAGGACTCAGTGGACTCTGCAGTATAAAACATCTCATTAAGGAGACAACTCCAGTATTTTGGCTACTCTCTTGGTTTATGCAGTAGGGAACTGAAGTGGCAAAGCCAGAGCTAAAAGTTTGAGCTGCTGCCATACAAACAGTGGCATTTATCTTTTACATTATGACTGAAAGGCCTTGTAAGACACGTAGCTACCCAAACATGGAAAATACGCAATAGTCTATGGATTAAAAGGAAAAATACTACTTGCTGTGAGGATGTCTCTCTTCAAAGGCTGGTTTTTCTCAGTGATTCAGCAGATCAAATTAGAGAAGCTCATCAACTGCTTCTCTAACCTGGAGCTGTGCATAGCATTTGACATGGTCATGATATCCTTGTCTCTAAATTGAAGAGACATGGATTTGGTGGATGGATCACTTGGTGGATAAGGAATCGGCTGAATAGTCACACGTAAAGAGCTGCAGTCAGTGTCTTAATGTCCAGATGGAAAGCTGTGCCAAGTGGTGCTCCCCAAGGGCTGGTATTGGCACTGGTGCTGTTTAACATCTCTGCTGGTCACACGGACAGTGGGATCAAGGGC
>VZRR01002855.1:161465-186596 GCA_013398015.1 Oreocharis arfaki | reverse complement strand
CACCCCACAGCTCCCTGCATCAGGGAAACACTGTTGCAAAGTGTAATATTTATGCAGAACAAAAAGACACTATAAACTGGAAAACAAAGGGCAGAGGACTTCTAGACAAATTAGTTTCTTGAGTCAGGTGGCAAATGCATGAATGACAGGTCTACGTCTTTAGTAGAGTGCAATGACTCAGGTGGATACATTATAATGATACATGATAACACATGATAAAACATTCGTTTTAAAATAGTGGCGTGTATGTACTGGGATTTTTTTTTAAGGGATAAGATTCTGTGACTTTCTGTCCTCACTTTCTCTGCACCTGTTTCTTATCCTCTGTGTTAGCTACAAGAGTAAGGGTTTTTTTCTGTTTTACCTCAATATGTTTACTTCTTCCTATCCTCACAATACATTTCCAAATTACCCCAAATTTATCTAGCAATATACCAGTTTTTCTTATAGAATCATGCTTGTCAAATTTAACAGGGACAGTCTTTTCGCTTACACGTGACTAAAAGAAAAGATGCAAGAGCTGACATATGACAAGGTTTGTTGCAAGCATTAAGCAGTGTCTTGACAATAACTATAATTAAAGTTGCCACAGCTTTGACCTGATTAAACACTGAACAATACAGCTGCCACTCTATGACTACCTTAGGCCGGTAGAGCATCTGATGATATATAATATCTTTTGGCAGCCAAGTTAATTATAACATAGTTGACTGCATTTCTTTGGAGGGAAAATATTTAAAGAAATTAATGTGAGAGTAACTGTAATGATAGCTGTCAGAGTAATTCTAAATATTGCTAACAAGTATACCTGATATCTCTGAAGTATCTTAATTTTTTTGCATATTATTATGTACTTTTTACCTTTTTTTCCAGATTATATAAGAACTTTACTTCTCGTGTACGAACATTTAAGCATACTGAACTTTGCATTGTCAAAGCTTATACTGTTTCCTGAAAGATTCATGGGACATGAAAGCTGAGATAGTCAGGCATGCAGGGGACTTGGATGTTAATTAATGGGAACTGAACATTCAAATCTCCTAGGTGGCACAGGGAATCATAACAAATGTGTTTGTTTCAGCCCTCTGTATCAAGATGCTGACACTGGTGTTCCAAACCAATTTCTAACACTGATATACGAACAGCTGCATGGATGAGGTATGTAAAAAGCAATTAGATGCAAGTAGCACTAATGACTATCATTGTAATGCATGCGACACTTTTGCTGAAACACTGAAAACTTAGGAAACATACATCATACCTAAGTATGGCCAGCAAAGGTTTTTAATACATGCTGATGAGCAGCAGATGAAGAAGGATCTCCTCCTTGTCACTGCATCTATAAGAGATAAATAGATGCAGTACTTTGTGAAATACAAAATATCTTCCATGCAGCTTTCAAAAAAAAAGACTTAGCCTACAGCTTCAAATGTACTCAATGGAAACTCCCCTGTAGCATAGTCTCAGTCACTTTGTCTCTTAAATTATTATTATTACAGGGAACTTTAGTGAGGTATGCATAATTTTTATTAACATGCTTTAATTTGTATTTCTGTGCCTGATTAAATATTTAGACTATCTTGGACTGGGAATGAAAAATTTTGCAACAAATATTTCTACCATCTTTCTTGAAAAGCAAGAAAACCTTTTAGAAGTGATCTACAAGTTTTTACAGAATTCTGACACAGTTCACTCAAATCCTTTTTGAAATCATATTTTTATGCCTAATAAGACCAAAAAGTGCTACTTTGTTCTTGGAATAAGTAAGCCTTTTGGTATGACTGCACTTTACGCTTTCTTTGTGCAGGTATAAATGATAGCCCAAAGAGGCAGGCAATGGAGGGTCAAGATTTTTATAGACAATGCTCCTTTGCTTTGTAGAGAGTTGATGCACATGTTTTATAATATTTACACTTTGTAGCTCTCAGCTTGTTAAGCTGAGGTGAAACTGGTCAAAGCAGCTATTTTTGTCTTTTTCTTCTTGGACATACGAGTTTTAGGAAAACAAATAATATTTTTTATTTATGAAAAATTATATGCAATGAAGAGACTTAAATGAATGTGTCGAAAACTATGCACTTTTGGAATATAGGACAGTATGACATTACCCACAATGTTTCACGGAGTTCTTTGGCTTTTATAGGATCTTTAGTTCAAAGAGGATATAAAATCTGTAGAGTTGTTTGTTATTTCTCCATCGTGACACACCACATTATTCAACAGGTCATTTTTATATTTGTCTAAATTAAATGTGAAATAAGTATTTGCCATCTTTCTCTTGAAACACTGATTAAGAGCAAACATATAATGATCACAGTCATACGATATTATTAATGTTATATGTTATACAGAAAATGTACTCTGTATCAATATCTTAAAACTACATATCAGTTTTGAGGTCTCTGTGTCTCCCCCAACTGATTCCATCTCAGTGCCACTATGATACTAAGGCATACAGTTCCAAACACGTTCTTCTGTTTCCTTTTACCTCACGCCCTTGTTTTCATAGAAGCTGAAAACAGGGTTGATGCGGCAGAGCCTTCCTCAGAACTTGTTGTGTGTTTCATAAGTGCACAGCTATGCTTGGAGTATAACACTGGGAAAAAGTATTGCGATACCCAAAGTGTTATTTTTTATTATAGTGATTCCTCCCTTTTGTGAGTAATACCTTCTAGATAGCTGAAGTTCAGATTCGTCAGAAATGAGGAAGCACATAAGTCCTCCAAGATATTCAGTATACTGCAAGTGTTGTAGCCTCGGTGATGTAGGGGAATCGAGCATGCAAAGACACACAGATGATCCCAACAGGTAGAGCAACATGTAATATAGGAAACTCAATACCCAGAAGGCTTTTGTCTGTTTGACATGGAGTCAAAGTCCTTCTTAACTCATCTTAACATTCTTTAGTGGAGCAACTCCAACTATGGGCTCAGGTATAGACAATAAACTATGAATACATTTTACTTGTACCTTTCCCAAGTTCTACTTATGAGACCTGTATGATTCACAGTTTATAAACGTCTTACATATCCTATTAGTACAACAGACTGAAGAATTATCACACTATCACTTCCACAGAGAGCTATGGCTTGCACAGAGTAGCTGTGCCACACCTTGCTGGTGAGCAGAACTAGAGCAGATCATCGGCTTCCCACCTAGCAGATCTAAATTAAAATTAATAAAGTTCTATAAAATTAATTATCCAGGAGATTTTACTAACAGTTAACTAAGGAATTTTGTTTCAGTCAAGATTAAAAACTGATTGCAAAATCATAAGAAGTGGCTATTTTTAAGAAATAGCCTCGACTAAGGTCACCTGAAGCTGCAGTCCAACCAAAGCAAGAAGAGATGCCAGATATTTCTCAAGCAAAACTTTACTGCACTTTCTTATTATGAGTCTGCCGCTAATAAAGATGACATTCTGAAACCACATTAGGAGATACAACAATACTGCCCAATATAAGAACCTTGCAGTAGCTGGCAATAGTAAAAGACATTTACTTCTGATATCTAATGGAGCCACAATAATGACAGAATAATTAATAATCTGAATGTGATATCTAGGATCTGACACTTTTGGAATGAACCCTGAAGTTTTTTATTGATATTGTGGATTCCATTGGATTTTGTTTACTTCTAGCAAGAGCGGACCATCTGGTAGTGTAATCTAGAAGAAAATAGGGAACATCCTAATAAATTTTTCAGTGGTTTATTTCCAAATATATTGATGATGATTTTTGTGACGTTGCCTGCAACATTTTTCACAGGGTTTTTCTTCCAAATCTAAATGAAATCGATTTTCCCGCTTTGATAAATTGATAAGTGCTATTTATTAAAAGCACAGAATTCTCCTATTGCCAAGTTTTAAGAAATTGAAATATTCTTCTGCTGTAACAAATAAATTACTTATAGAACTTTAACAATTTCATTAAAAATGTATAGGAACACTATGTGAAAAAATGTGCAAGATAGGAAGAGGAGTTTTCTGCCTTGACTTTCATTTCTTCCAAATTTTGTGAAAGAAAAGGTTACCTTCTTTCTTAGAAATTATTTGCTTTTGTTTGAAGAGAAAAACTGTGAAGTTCCTCTGAAAGCTATCTTTCTATAATGAGCTTCCAAAACTACTTCCTCAGGCCGTGAAGCAAGACTGTGAGCTACACTGAAGTCTGCAGCAAGGTCAGTTATTTAAGTTGCTTTGTTTTCACGGAGGAAATGGGCATTACAAGATATTCCAATTCAGCATCATGTGAATTTGCATTGGTTTGTCTTCTAAAATTATTAGCTTTTGTTAGCTGTTCTATGAAGCATTTCTTGATATGGTTTTGCACACATATCTTGGTTATATACAGCAAAGTATGACATTGAAAAGAGGACTAATCACAAAAATAATCTACAGATAGAAAGTGAGAGGGATTTTGTCTTTAGCAGCTGCAGAAATAGGATCAGAATTTCTTGCTGTCTACAGCACTTTTCTAGATTAAATTTTTGCCTGCAATAGCTTTTATAACATAAGACTGACCATTGTAGGCACTATTTACTTAATTGCTGGTCTAACGGTAGTGTTATCAAGTTTTTTTTCTCTTTTTTTGAAATTAAAATGGAAATCAAAATAAGTAAGTCTAATGTAGATAGCAAAATATTTTTTAAAAATTTTATTTTCGACAGAAACACTAGGAACTCTAGACATTTATTTGCTGTTGAAAATACATGGGTCATACTTCTAGGAAGATCTGTACTTTAATATCTCTCTTTTCAGGCTCAAAAGACCCATGTCCAATAAATTTATCTCTCAAATAAGTAGGAAAAGGATTGCATTTTATGTATCATTAGAACATTTTTCAGAAATAATTTTTTTTTTAAATAAGACTTATCCCTCATTTTTTGTGCTAAATTCTCATAAATTGAGTAACTAGAAAACAATTTATTTAAATACTAATTTAATGAAAATAATCAGTCTAAAAATATTCTATAACAGTTTTCTATACTTGCTGAGAAAGGTAATAATAGTAAATCAGAAAGCTACTTAAATGGAACAAGCCCAGAATTATAGCTGTAGATTTAAAACAACAAAAAAACCTGCAAACTACCTAAAGTTTCACATTCAGGACATTTTACAATATGATATCAGTCTGAGTAAGTTGTCTCATGCTGCCACTTATGAGTATTTATATGTATGCTTTTGTCTTACTAAATTCAAACTGATTAGGAAATTAGTTTCAACTATTCATCATTGAAGCATCTTAAGATTCCTGGAGTTTGGTAGAAATTGATAATTTCATACAAATCATTCCTTCACAGAGGAAAAAGACAAAATACAGTACATTTATAAATGCATAATTCTCATATTTATTTTGTAGCATTCAATCATACCTGGAAGAATTAAAAAAACCAAGTTTTGAATTGCTGTTTCTCTCATGCATGATCTTGGGATGAGGACCATCCATGATAATAGTTAACTGTCAAAATAGACCAAGAAATATATTTAAGGAAGGAAAAGACATGCAAGAAAGAAACTGAGGAGGGCTTTATTTACTTGAATAAGTTACAATTATTACCGATACTCAGAGGAATAGTAACTGCCTTTGCCATTCTGATTTCATCTCATGACCCTCCTCCTTCAACCATATGAGATGGTTCTTCATCAAAACAACCTATTAGGTAAATGAAAGTGGAAGGAACTAGTGTGCTGTATGTGGGAGTAACCCATCACATTGATATGTCATCATATGTTTACCCTACAGCAATTCCCTTTTGTAAGATTTGCAGTCTCCTTCACTCACAGATGCTGCATTTTATTCAGTATTACACAGTAATTCAATTTTTTGTTATATTTTGTAGTTGCTTTATTTCAATGCAAATTAAGCCTTGAGTGATTCTGGGGTATTTGGATTTCTTTACTGTCCTGGCTAGCAATACCACCAGAAGAGGTCAACTTCATTAGCAAGAGAGTAATTCAGCTTATCATGACATTAATGCATTCAACAAAACACTGCTCCTGTACAGCCATATTGCCATGGGCTCTGATTGTCAGGTCCTATAAATTAAGATAGGGTTGCCAGTAGCTGGATTCAAAAATTCATAGAAAATTTAAAAAAAAAAGGAAGTGACAGGACATGAATATTTTATTTTGTGTTTTGGACTTTATATTCCTGAAATTTTAAGTCTCTTGTTTACTGTTTATTACCCTCTACTGGCTTTCTAAATAAAAACCTCTATATTATTTCTTTTTACCTAATAAAAATAATGAAAATAGTATTATTACTTATTCTAGTAATTTCCTTTTATGGAAGAAAGAACATTTGAAAATAATGTTTGAATAATTAAAATCTTCCTGTGAGTTAGAAGAAGAATGTACTATTTTGAAGTAAAATGATGATTAAAATGAGAATTCAGGAGAACAGCTAGATTAAATACCCATGGAAAAGAAGTTAAACTAGATTCTCTCTTGATCATTTTTGGTCTACAGTTTATATTTTCAACAAATGAAAACAGATAACCATAAAGAAGATTAAATAAACTGACTATATACAAAAGATATGGCTTGTATTAAAGTCCATTTTTTTAATTTTGAAGCGGAATTAACATTTCTTCTAGGCAGCAGCTGAAAAGCAAACATCTTGTACTGGTGGTGTAGACAGGTGGCCAGTACGTGCCAGCTGGATTGAAGGAGCTGAAGAAATTAGTTCATAAACCCATTCATGCCTTTCACTATCCTATGTAGGCTTATTAACTTTTATTTCCAGGAACTTCATCAGATGCACAAAATTAACACAAGACGTAGAAGCATAAAGTAATGGATAGTGTTTCTCATTATGGTAGCTTTTGCTGATGTTTAGAATAGTGGTAGGTAGAATTTCACTTGCATCTTCAGATTAATAGGAGAAGCATATTTGCTTGTAAAAAGCCCAGCATCTGACCTTTTGTTTTCTTCACATAATGAATACTCCCAGCATGGTGCATACACAATAATAATCTTCCAAAAGTTTTAGCTATTTCTCCAGGGAATTAAGAAGTTTTTTATTTTTTTATTTAAATAAGCAATTTAGCATGATGTACTTGCACTAGTTCTTATACAGTGATATTGTTTGACTTATAAAATACTATTGTTGCTTATGATTTGAAAGGAGAAAACAGATTTTTTTTTCCATTTTCATTGTGTATTTGTTAATCCATTTCAAAAAGTATTATGCTAATTATAACAGTGTGCTTCACATTTAGCATCTGAATTGCTCATTTTCAAGTTGTTTTTTTCAAATTGTAATCTGTTAATTACTTGTTTAATGGAGTGTGTAATTACCTACTTTAAGTTAGAAAACTGCTTCCATTTCAAAGCAAGAAGCCTTTTCTAGAAATGAAAGTATGTAAATGCATTCCTTGCAGATATAGTATATAACGCTCTTGCTTCAATAATTGTTTCATTTGCGTTTGAAAATAAATTCCACACAGAGGGTTTCCTACCCTCTGTCTGTAGTAGTTATTGACACTCTGTTCTAGGAGATTGAGTCATAAGAAAGAAGCATTTGTGAATACATGGAGGATTAACATTGAAGAATGTATTTTTTTAACTAAAAATGAGCAATAAATAATTTTCTAATCCTCAGAGATCAGCTGTCATGAAAAGAGAGAAAAAGGATGATTTGTCATTATTTGAGTATTAATTTTTTTTTAAACCCAGACTGAGATTGAATCAAAGTTTCTAAACTAATAGTCAGTTAAATATTTGAACAAAAAGTAATTAAAAAGTTAAAAGTAATTTTGAAATAAAAATTAGAATGGTGGTATAACCATCCCACTACACTTGACACTTGCTAAACTGTCACCTGGCTTTGGATAAGCCAGTCATCTACCAAAGGTACATCTAATTTTTCTTTAATTTTTTTTCTTTAAATTCTTAAAAATACTGAATTCTTTCACTGCTGAGAAGGAAGACACTGAACTGAAGGACCAAAATTTGTGATTCCTTCCATTCACTTCACTTCCGAGATTGTGCAACTACTGTCAGTCTTAGACTATCCTGTGAATTATGGCTAGTAATCATTCATCACCTCAGTGTTCACTAGCTTGGTAACTTGAAACACTCATCAGAGAATTGACAGATCCAGTATGAGAACATTGAAATTTAAATTTTTCTGGAGGTTGCTGAAAAACTTCCGCTATGTGAGAAAATCTATGGTGATTTTTTTATCACTCTTTCCCACTTAAATTATTTATTTTTACATTCCATAGTAAAAAAGTATTTGAAATAAAGTAATACAGGTAGCAAAATCTTACAGAGTCACTAGGTAAAAATTCAGAAAGCAGATTAAATTTCTTCTTATATAACTGCATCTAAGATAAATTTTAAAGGACTAATGGACTCCATGTCTCCCTTCTTCAATGAAATAATAGGATGACTTTTCCATTAAGACTTTCTCCCCATTATTCGATGTTCTATTCAAAATACAACAATCCAGCGTGATAGAGAAATATTTGTCTTCAACTCACTGGAAATCTTCACTGTAAAATAGGAGATATTTAATGGGTCTCTCAAAATTTCTTATTTTTCCTTTGCTTCCTGAAATAGGTATTTATACTGTGATTACTGAATTACTTATTAAACCCTTATGAATATTTACTGCTGGTGGAAGAAAAATTCTGCAGTGGAAAAAGATGTAGGAGGCATTCCTTTTCAATTTGTTTCCATTAATTTAGGTAACTCACTAGTGAAGACTCAAAATTTTTGGTTTTTTATCTCATACCTATGTGCTTAACTTTCCACAAAAGTGGAGATCATTTAAGTCTATGGATTCTCCTAGCCCTCTGAGAAACAGCTAAATTTTCCTTAAAGAATGAATGCACTCCAGACTCAGATACAATTTTGCACACAGTTTAATATTTTTGTACGAGTCTAAAAGAGCCAAGAAATATTCCCAGAAGAAAAATATCATCCCTGGATCTTTAAGTCCAACTTCAGTTTTCATAAACTTTTAAGTTTATGCTTAAAATGATATATTGTTCACCGTTTCTGGACATAAGGTCCTCGGACTGGATTTTGCCTTAGCTTTGTCTCAGAAAATGGAAAAGGTAATTTACTTGCTTTTCAAAATATTAAGTAAAATAAAGAATTAATAACAATATATGAAAATATTTTTTTTTTTTTTGTGGTATGCATTGTAAATCATCTCATAAAAGCCAAAATACCTCAAAAAGGGTAATTGGCAAAGCTTTTGGGGAAAAACAATTTAGTTCAGAAAGTCTTCTCAAACATGTGGTACTTATATCTGAAAAAAATGTGTTATTACATATATCAGAACTAGGCTTCACTAAAAACAAGTTTTTAAAGTACAGTGATTTTATATTTTATCATGATTATGTATATCTCCCTGTTAATATTTTGTTCAATTTTGTGTCTATGGTCTCACCGCAGGCACAGATAAAAATGTTTTAATGCTTTTTGGTTTTGTTGCAGGTATTAAGAACGTTTGGGTGTTTCTTATTTAAGTCAAAATCCTACCTATGTAAATATTTATGACCTTTTGTCTCTCTGGTTTTGGGGGTTTTTTGGTAGGCTGTTCAGGTCTTGTGTTCCTGTGTTTCAGGTTTTGCTTTAAAGTACCTAATTTTCCTGAGTTTCCTCCCTGTTAAAATTATTATATTTAAACCTCAGTGTCATGTTTATTTCCCAGTGAAAAAAGGCTTGAGAAATAAAGTTCAGAGATTAGTATGAAAAGCTGTTTTCTGAATTTGTACAAAATCATGAAGAATACTCAGTTTGGAAGCTTAAATGGGGCCAAGTGTATTCCCTCTTGTTTGGTGGTAGCAATATAAAAGGGTTGAGATATTTTGTTTGCAAATGTATCTTCTAAAAATAAAATTGAAAGAAACTATGAGATTAATGAACCAGACTTTCACACGGAAGCCCTATATTCAAATCCTGTTAAATTTATAAATGAGTGAGTTTGGTGGTCTCCGTCTCATTCTCTGCGAACATCTGTCTGTGTCACTAAGCTGTTCACATGGTTTAGCATGATTGGCAGCTCTGTCCAGAAGGGATTCAGAGTATGACAGCTTGAGCTCTGCAGATCAGGCTGAAGGTGCATTGAAGGTTTATGGAACTCATGTGTGATTTATCATTACTTTGATGTGCTGCATTAAATAAAAACATGGAAACCTCCAGAAAGATACCTTTTGCTATAGGTGACCATACACATTTTTTTTTTTTTTTTTTGCAAGGACGAACTTTTAGAAAAAATATCTGAGGGAAGGTTGATGTTAGAATGTTAACTAATCCCCCAATCAATTTCTGCATATTTTATAAATCCCTAGATTTGTTTGAAGCAATTTGTCTATGTGGATGTTTTTGTTGTCAGCCGTACAACTCAGTCTCCTGCTCTGAATGTTCTGATGCAGCAACAATCATTCTGTCTTAATTCTTGAAAAATTTAACCTGCTCCAAATTTAAAAGAACCGCAAAGGAGAAAAAAGAAAGTAAATGCAAACTTCACTTTAAAAGTTATTATCAAGATATTTAATATCTGTCGAATGTAAATGAACATGCAAAGAATTATCAAGTGAAGGGCCTATATTTTCTTTTCTTCATTCTCTTTTCCAGGGGCAGAAAGCAAAGGGATCTTTGGGGATTTCACTCTTTTTTTTGGCCTTCACAAAGATGGATGTTACCCTATGTAACTAACCAAATAACTTGGCAAAAACAGTATAACAATAAAGCTGTATTTAAACAACTCTATTTTCAAGTACAGACCCTATAAGCACTTTTCTCTTCATAATTCATCCTCCCTGAAAGAGAGAGTTTTCTGACCTAAATGCTACATTTTAAAATAACTTTTACTTCATAACAAGGAAATTCTACTGGTTCTGCCATCTTTATAAGAATTTGTTCCCTAGTGCTGATAAAGCTTGAGTGATCTATATTACAGACCTCTTGGTAGATGTATCATTCCTTAATGTGCAAACAACCTAATTTTGTTTTTTAAGATAATATTTGGAAACTGGTTTTTATGTCAACTAGATAGCAGAATATAAAAGACTATTTTTTTAACATCCTCATGGACCTAGGGAGCATATAGTCACTGGTTTTTCAAAAGCACTTAAATGAATTAAGAGCTTAACTCCTGCTGACCTTCAAAATACCACACATATTTATGATGCCTTACATTCTAATATGGTGTAGCACATAGATTTCATATGTTTATTTTTAAATAAGGATAATTCTTCACAACTGCTTTTCTGAACTAGGATTATACATTGATTTATTCCTGCAGTCGATTGTAGACAGAGAGAACAAATGTTTTGCAATTCTATCTTCAAAAGTATTTAAATTATTTAGAAGGTTCTTATTTCTAGAAAACTTAAAAACCCATGAAAACAAGAATACTTTAAAATGAAAGTAAAATCTTTAATTTTATTAGAAGAGTTTTCACTTCATCAATTTTTATTCCATTTGCTTTCTCATTAAAAGGAATGTTGTAGTTTTCACTTAGATTTACTCAATTTTCTATGTTTTTTTTAAACAACTTTTAGTGACCAGAAATTCAGCTGTTCCCACTTTCCAGAAAACTAGATTTAGCTTTGCAAAATGTAATAATTTGATGCTCATCAAGAAAATACAATCTTACTTATTTATGTTATTTATCCTGTTTTTATCTCTAAGGACTCCTAAAGCAGTTTTAATTCAAGGAGGTTTGCCATTTATTTTAAAATATTTCAAAGTAAAATTAGTTGCTACAGTGAAATTAAGGCCAGGACCCTTGGTATTTTGTACCTATTTATAAACTTTTGAGTTTCCTGGGTCCTGACATAAAATTCGAGAAATTCCTTGTTATTTTGCTGCACTGATAAATAAGTTTATAAAGTATTCTTATTACAAAATTCCTTAAAACTCTATAAAATATAACTTCTGACATTTGCTATGTAACAGTAAACCATCTCCGGTCTCTTATAGTCTCTGATTTGGGACTAACTACTGAATAGCACTATAAAAATATTAAATTGAAGTAGGGTGATCTTTGCCACTGTCTTTTCAATTTTTGCCCCTCAGAAGAGCAGGTTAAAACAGAAGAGCATACTTTCTGATTTTCCTTTATGGTAGAATTAAACATAACAAGTGGAAGGATTCATACCACCATTATGTAAAAGAAACACTTTTTTTCTCTACGTTAGTTTTGGAAGCCTCCCAGAAGCATAGCTACCAGAAGGACATTAGAGCTTTTATAAAAAAGCTGCTAAAAAAAGGAGGAACTGTTTCTACTATGCACTTGGTTGCAAAATTTAATTCTTGTATATGTGTTATTAATAAATGAGTTTGGGTTTGGGGCAATTTTTTTTCCTTTCTCTTTCATTGGAAGAGAGTAGGCTTATTAAAGAAGAAGCTTCTAAAATTTATTGAACAACCTAAACTGACAGGCAAAGGTAAATAGCTCTGAAAAAGGTCATAAAAGAGTAGAGTGTCAGGAAGAAAATATGAGGAATGGACAGTAGAGTGTTGAATAAGATGATAAAGCTAAAGGCAAGGGAAGGACCCTTGGTAAGACATTAAGGTTGGGGTGACATTCCTGACGAGTAGGTAAAGCTTGAAAATTGATATGCATGTCTGCAGGTAGCAACCATACAGAGTCACAGACCCTTCAACATATTCCAAATAATTTTTTGGCCAATGATTACAGCAAAGTTATCTGGCTGTTTTGGACTAGTGAGGACAGGAAGCAGTTATGTCTCTATTTTCTTTAAATGCTGTATATGCCCCTATGTGTTGATTTTTTTACTTCACATAAATGAATTAAAGTAACAGAAGTCATAAGTCAGAACTGTACGAGAAAAATGTTTAAAGAAACTACAGAAAGCTCAAATCAAATTATTACCATGGTAATGAGAGCTTTATTATTGTCAAAAATAAGATACAGAGGCCTCATTTTTGAGAGTTGTGCAAAGAAATTTCAAAGAAAATAATTAAAAGCATTTATTTGTAATGTGAATAAAACTCTTCAAAGTTAAGTTTTCAGTGACTAGATTATCTCTTGCTTTTTATTCAATTTAATAACTAATTTATAATGAATACACTGCCATTGTTTTTGAATCTCCCTTTGTGTTTTGAATATTTTTTTGTGTATTTTTAATGCAATTGGGTGTATTCCATTATTGGAATCTTTTTTAAAATTCATTCTGTGTTGCAGCAGGTATTTTCGTTTCTTCTTTCTGTCATCTGTGTAATTATTAATGCTTTTCTCATTATTTTACTGCAGTATACTTTTGTATTGTACACAAAACATATCACTGAGATTTGGTGAGGGAGAATGCAAAATGAGTTATTTATGAACTAAGCTGCCCTTCATTATATATTTGGATACAAAAAAAAAGGGGCATCCATGTAGCGCAACAGAAGAAAGAATTTACGCAGTTTCTTAAATCTCAGTCTTATAAAGCAGAGCTGTAGATGTAACAGAGGAAATTTTCCAAAATAGTTTGGAATTCTATTTCTTTTAAGACCATGCACTTAAAAGACTTTTATGTTTTCACATAATTTCAAGGTAATTTTCAATATTCTTTTTTGGGTTTAATGTGAATGTTATTGCAGCTCTTTAAAAGACCTACTCTATTTCTTGAAAACTCAGATCCTTATCTCTACTTCGTTTTGCAAAGCTAGGAAATGGATGCCACGTATAACATTTGCATGTATTCTGTATAGCTGGTGTCCTTTCATGCAAAAGAATTTGCATGTTCATGAAAATATCTATTTTTACAATAACATTTTTCAAAACCTTCTTTGAAAAAATATCCCTGAAAATAAAGTTATTTTTCCATAAGAGTTAAAAAATATTGGGTTTTCCTAAGACTTAAACTGCAATAGGTTTCAGGTTCCTACAGAACCTTCCTTCTATTATACTGCATGCATGCAAATTAACCAAAACAAAAGTAATTTAAATGTGGACTTTATATTGTAACTGCTGAACATAGATAAGATCCTGTAGTAACTTTATTTAATTTCTTGGATTACTGAAGCATAACCAGAAGCTTTAAACACAAGTTCTGTATAACTGCTTACCTGGTTTAAGCATTCCCAGAAGCTTGTGAAGTTAGCAGACAAAAATAATACTGAGTAATCAGAAAAGGTCAAGGTCTTCTTAAATACATGCCATTATGAAAATATTCTATGCTATCATATTTTATATCCAGGTATGTTTAGTATTAGAGATCATAAGGGCATTAGAGGTCCTATAAATCCATACACAGCCACAGTAGACACTGTAAACTTTCCAGGGCATTGAAATGACACTGTTAATTTTACTTATTTACACAAGTAGAAACATATATTACATGTGATCTCTTTATCTGTGCTTCATCCCTGATCATCCCATGCCTGTACTCCTCTATGCCACATCCTTTGTCTCCACTTCTCAAGGCCTCTGTTAGTGTACCATCTTTGCATTTCTCTACTGCATTGTTAGAGTTGAAATATTTCGTTCTATACAGAATAACTGCTTGTTAGCTTCTATAAAACCATTCTTGCACCAAATAAAAACAAACAAAAGTAAAATTATTTAGCCATAAATACCTGGTCAAATAAAGAAATTGTTTTCACAGTGAAACAAATCTGTAAGGCAGTTCAAGTAAAGTTCAGACAGACCAAGTCTGACAAGCCTCAGTCTTGATGTTTAGCAAATTCAATACAAAGCTTATGGCCTGATAATAGCCATGGCAATACTTATTATCGGGCTACATGGTCACAGTTGTTGTGCTTGCAAACAGTTAGTCATATACTGTACATCCTCATTGTTATTCAAACCACATTCTAGCAAAGGCTGGTGTGCTAGTTTTACTTGGAAGCACTGCATTTTTATTCAGGTCTATTATTTTCACAAATTGCTGCATAAGCTGAATTTTCGTAATCTAGAAAGGTGTATTATTTATTTTATAAAATATATATGTCTGTTTATATGTTGTTGTTATTATTATTATCATCATCAGTATTACAATACCTATATAGTCTCTACGGAGACTTCTAACTGAGAGTGATCTGTGAAATTTAAGCAATGATAGCAAAATCTTTAGAAGAGGGTGTTTTATTTCTTACATCACAGAAAAGCAGATATGAGATATTGAACTTCAACTTGTTTTGCAACAATAAAGAAGCAATTCAGGCCTAAACCACACCTTCAGTCCTTCGCTAAATTTTAAGCTATAAAAACGCCACTAGATATACAGTGCTTTGAAAAAAACCTCACCAAGTTCTGCAGCAGAGGGATGCTGCAGGAGAGATATATTGGCTGAGTATCTGGTGATCACAGGCGAAAAAAAAAATGGACATTTTTAGCCAGTGTAAAAGGATTTGCTTGCTAGAATTCCTATCTCTTGAGAACAACTCAAAGCAGCTCAATATTCTTTGGCTGCCAGTTGTTGCTGATGGCTATTTTCTCTGTCACAGAGAAAGTCAGAAGGTGTCTTTAAAAAAGATTTATTTGGTAAAGAGGGCAGGGTTTTTTCAATGCACAGGAATGCAGGATCTGCTTTCTATTTCTTTCTCTCTTTCTTAGCTGAAACTTTTCTCTCTGAATGCAGTTTGAACTAATATAACTGATAGATACTTCCCATCAAGCTGTATTTGTTAACTCATACAATGTTAAACTCGTTTAAAGAAATCCACTGTAAAGTGCATGCTGTGCATTTGACACTAGAGTTTACATTTTATTTGATTTCTATTTATTTTAACACCTCTTAAATATGCAAGTCTTCTTCTTTTTTTTTGTTTAATAATGTAATTTTAATAAATGGATACTTATCCTGTCTTCTACAAAAAAGCCCTATTTCAGACTACACCTATGAAACTGGGCAGTGAAAATGGCTTCTTATACGAGTCTCAGTAGCAAATACGTCGCTTTACTGAGGTCATTCAAGCCTTCAGATCACTATGTTCCTTCAAAGAAGGATGTTTATTCTAGGTCTGTCACTTTAGGTGAAGATGTTCTCTCTATCAAGCTCCTGAGTGATGTTGCAGGTCTCTTCTATTCGTTCTTGGTGAAGCTTCAGAAGTTATTTAAGGGCAAAGCAGTCAGAAAACCAGAAACTGTTTATGACAGTGTAATCGCATTAGATGCTTTGCAGTCTGAATCATACGTTTCTGTTTCAAGAAATCTTATTTATTGTAAATAAATTCATAGTTAAAAAAAAAAAGAAAAAAAAAATCAGAGTATTCTACAACTGAAAAGGCATGACCCTGAAGATGACCACTTTAGAGTACTGTTCTGGAAGCCCTTGGAACAGTTTCATGGAAGACAGTGCATGCCTGAGCTACAGACTGTTCTCCTGGATACTGTAGGAGCAAGGTAGCAGGCCTGTGTCTCTGCTCTTCCTCTCCAGAGTGCCCTGCTGCCTGGTGTTGATACTTTTGTTTGCCATTTACATGGAATTTGGAGCACACCTATAAGACTAAGCACAACAAAGCAACAACCGTTCTACCGTTCTATGGGGCTGTGTAAGATGGTAAAATATACAGGGTGCATTAAATACCCCTGTGCTAGAAAGAGGTATTTGAAGATCTGTGTTAAAATTGTTAGATGCAGAGACATAAAGTGGTACCTCAAGGCTTTATTTTCTTTGATGAAACAAAAAAACACCACATTTTCCCATTCTAGGAAGAGTAACATCTAAATACTTTCAGGATCTGTGTTTCTATGTAGGTGAACAATTGCCACAGAAAATGTTCAGCACCATTGCTATCAGTTGTTTTGCATTTAATTTAACTTAGAAAAGACAGAAACCCCAGTAGAATTACTTGAAATCAGAAGCTGGAGCTTCTCACATAAGTAATCTCCAGAAATCCCTTATTCTATGTAAGTTAGTTCCCAGAATCCTGAAAATTAATTCCACTGATGTAGAAAAGCTACTTATCAGAATGCAGATAAACAGGGTTGCTTTTGTGAAATCGTATGTGTGAACCAATTTTCCATCTTTCTGTGATAATGGGCACAAATCCTAGATGTTTTTTCAGTAGTTAAGTGGTCATATGCCTTTTCCTGTGCATTTTATTGGTTCATCTCGTGACACATTTATTCCATATGATTTTTATTACCTGCACTTATTTTGAAATAGATCCTTCCCCTTGTACACCTCCAATTTCTACAGAATTTTACATCTTTAAATTCAGATCCAGATGGCAAGCAGAGTATTAGGAAAAAGATGTACAAAACCAAATAACATTATTTCATGGAGTCAATGGCTTATAATTGTTAGCAGATTTTTTTCCAGATGAGAAGATGGGAATTTATGGTTAATGAAAGTATGAAAACACCTCGTGAATTATTATTTTTCTTAATAATCTAAGATGTAGAATAGTTTATTTCCTCCTGTTTTATCAAGAAAAATAGAGTATAAGAAAAAATGGAGAAGGTAACCAGAAAAGGATGTTGCTGTTGCTAGCATGCTGCATCTAATCAAGTTGGTGTGTGGATCTGAAATTAGGAAATTTCTATGTAATAGCACCATGAAAAATAAGGAAAGTATCAGCCTGCAACAGTTAATGTTCTAAAGCTACCTCAGTATCTACTCCTCAGCATTTTTCCTTTAGAAGTGTATGTTTTTGGCCAGAATAATGGTCACCAATTTTATTATTATTAGTAGTAGTAGTAGTAGTATTATATTAAAGTGGGAGACAAAACAACAATCTCAATACTATGAGGAAGTGTTTCAAAAATAAATGTGCCATTTTGTTTTGAAAATTTATATAGTTCTGCTCCATTTTTTCTACTTAAGAAGAGATGAGTTAGCCTAGTTTAGGTCCATGTTCACCCCCAAAATACTTGAAACTGCATCATACAAATGACCAGCAGATATTTTGTAATTAGTTCTTGCTATTTTTGTTACTCATTTGCCTTGATACCAACAAACTACAATTTCAAGTCCAAGGGAGTTTTACCATTTTTTTCACCTAGTGTCTCATTATAAAATTCAGTCATTTACAGTGAGTCTCCAAGTCATTAATGTGAATTAGTGAGGCTCTTTTGCATTGAAACAGAAGTAATGAGCTTATGCCTCAGAGTATTTACAGTTTACTAAACAACTCTTCCTTTTTGTACCTTGCATATTAAGCAACATTTCTCTCTTGGAATGGTCTTTATTTTATCCATTTAACATAACAATGAAAAACATATAATTACATCTAGCCATCTGACTTATTGGATGAGAGTTGAATTTTAACTAATTAGAATAAGACTGGTCAATTCCCTTTCCTTGGGATGGTGGGAAAATGAATGATTCTAAAATTATGAGAAGGTTCCATGACTACATTCTAGCATAACGTCAGTGTCTTGACAAAATTTCCATTTTAATGTTACTACTATCTGCCTAAATACTTCTCTTTCTCTTCATAGAATCATAGAATGTCTTGCATTTGAAGGGACCAGAAAGAATTTATTCACATAAAGAGTTATTAAGCATTGGAATGGACTACCCAGGGAGGTGGAGTCACCATTCCTGGTGATGTTCAAGAAACAACCAGACAGGGCACTTAGTGTTATGGTCTAGTTGACAAGGCAGGATTGATTAAACACTGGATGTGATGATTTTAGAGGTTATTTCTAACTGAAATGATTCTGTGGTTCTGTGATCTTAAAGATCATCTAGTTCCAACGCCCCTGTAATGGGCAGTGACAGCTTTCACAAGACCAATTTGCTCAAAGCTCCGTCTAACCTGGTCCTGAATACTTCCAGGGATGGGGCATCCACAACTTCTCCAGGCAACCTGCTCCTGTGTCTCACCATCTTCACAACAAAGAATTTCTTCTTAATATTTAATCTAAACTTAGTCTCTACAGTTTAAAGCCATTTGTCCTTGCCCCATCATCACATGTCATTGTAAAAACTCTCTGTAGGTGTTTTCTAGGCCCCCCCTTCAGGTACTGGAAGGCTGTTATAAGGTTTCCCCTGGAACATTCTCTTCTCCAAGCTGAACAATCCCAATTCTGTCAGCCTTTTTTTTTATAAGGAGAGGTTCTTCCCCTTTGTTTATGGGAGTTTCATTCTGCTCCCCAATTCTGTCTTTCAGCTTGTAGGCTGGATACCCTTAGGGTGACTGACCTTACTATTAAAGACTGAGGCAAAGAAGGAATCAAGTATCTCATCCTTTTCTGTATCCTCTGTCATTATATTTCCACTTATATACAATGAAGGATGGATGGAGATTTTTCTTAGCCCTCCTTTTGTTGATGAGGCATTTGTAAAAACATTCTAGCTGTCTTTTATGAAAGTAGACACTTTTGTATGAGATTACTAGATCAGCATCACTAGTAGCCTTAAAATTATTTTCCATGCTAGAAAAAAATATACATCATAGGGTTTTTTATTTATAAAGCAGCTCAAGAATCGCAGCACAGAAAACAACATATAGAGGTCAGAAAATCCTTCTAAACTGCTTCAAATCATAGAGAGTTGCTATTTCAAATACAGTGGGCTATACTTTCTTCCAGAAAAGAAAGGCAGAGTTATTCCCAGAACTTATAGATTCCCTGATTTCCATGTACTCCTTAGCTGTCTAGTAACACTCCTACACTTGGCGTAACTAGCACAATGCAAAATAAGGAATAAAATAAAAGCCAGTGCTAAAACAAAAGGAAATTCAAGGTCAGTTTATTGCATTTGAATTATTCATCATTTGATGATGCAGGAATTAATTTTAGTATAACTATTCTCTTTTTTTTTGTCTAATTTTAGTAAGACTGTTTAATAAATATGCTTAATAGGAACCTAAAATACTTGTTCACAGATAAATCCTTAACCACTTGCATCAATCCAGTTGATATCTAGTTGATATAGATGGAAGCCAGAAGGAAAAATATTTCCTCTTCTTGGCTCTGTTCTGCTCTGATGGTTCTATTTCCATGTCTGCAATGTTATCATGACCTTTAATAAACACAGTTATGTTAAGTCATATCACCTCTTTGACATCTGGTGTTGCAGGAGCGCAGTTCAATGAGGTGGCCGACAACAGAGACCAGAGCACAGAACGAAACTCTTAACAAATAACCTAATTTCTTTTCTTTTGCATATCTCTTGATGACATCGTGCCATTCACATTACCAGGTTCTACTCTTTTAAGACCATCTCTTAATTTATTTATCTTACTCATATTTGCAAATCAATGAGATTTCTTATATCATCCATACAGTCTTTTTAACCTGTCAGAAATTTCAGAGAGCAAAAAACTAAATACTGCAGTGACTTATGACATAGAAAAATTCAGTAATTTAATCAGGCTAGCAGCTTTTTCCTGCAAGGTTTTTGAGTGTAAACAGGTATCTAAATATGAAATTATTTTTACAATTTCTGTTTGTACATGCACGCACACAGACAAAACAAAGCAGAAAAACACCACCCACCAAAAACACAAGCAAAACTGCCTTCCATAAGTTACAGATAACACGAGTTCACTGTCTGAAAAACCTGGGCACAAAAAACTTGTAACCTTGGCAGCCTGGGGAGGTATAGCAGATTTTATAGAAAATAATTTGTTTTCACAAGTCATTAATTTTAAACTAATTTAATTGAACAAGCATATAATTTATAAAAGACATGTTAAAAATAAAATTATGTATTTCTAAACGGTTCTGTCTTGTCCCTCAGCTTGTCATAAAATTTCCTGGTATACATGAATTTTCCAGGCACATTCTCACACAGAACTGTACTTTTGGAAACAAATAATAGTACACAAGCAGGCAGAGTTACATTAAAGGAAATGTATGTGCAATATTCATCAGGGCATAAAGAATCATTGAGGAACTATACCTTGAAAAGATGGTATAGAGAGCTCATGAAGTGACTCACTTTTGTTCAGGGACTCACTTTTGTTCAACAAAACGGATTGCCAAGAAGTTTGACACTCCTAAAAAAGGGATGTGCTAGTATTGAAGTCATCCATAAACACCATAATAGTTCTTTCTCAGAGCTGAAAGTCTGCAAACCTTCCAGCTGAATGTAATGACGAGCCCATTGACAAGATGACATTCATCTGAGCAGCAGGCAGTAATAGATGGATAGATAAGTCAGATACTTTCAGCTGACACAGGCTAAATATGCAGTCGTAATCAGTGTTTCAGAACAGTATCTCTAATTTGACACTGATGCGGAGAGGTTTCTGTGCAGCTTTCTAAAAATGGACTTTGTTGTCACACTGGCATGCGTATGTAAAACATTCTGTCACTCTCACAACCTCTAGTCCTGGCTCTTGATGGAGCTCCACTTATTTTCAAGGCATTTATGAAAAGAAGAGAGAATGCAAAAACCACACTTGCAGATTTGTCCTGAAGTGAAGTGTCAAATTCAATGTGTGTTGGACTGTCTTTTTCAGGAGCATGAACAAGACAAAGCAACCAGCAGAAGAAACTCCAGACTTTCTCATACTGGCTATGAAAAGAAAGAATCTTTTGCTACAGGGTTTTGTTACCTCATTCTCTGAAATTCAGAGGAAGGTTTAGGGGTTAAGGGGGAAATGAAATCTTGCTCTTGTCAGTCTAAAGAACCTATGAATATTTATAATGGTGGTTTATTCTATGTTTTTCTTTGTGGAAAAACAGCTACAGTAGTCAATTTTTTTTGCCTCAGTAGGTAATATTTTGATGAGTTCTAGTAACAGATAATTAGGAGAACAATGGTTTAAATGTGAAATATAAATATTTCTTTAAAAAACAAGGAGTAGTAAAATTAAAGATTACTATATTATAAATTAAAAGCAGTAGATAGGCTTATTTTTAAAATATTTATTTTTATGGTATTTTCAATTATTTGGTTCCTATTAACGTACTAACAAGTACATGAAGTCTCTGGCATTCAGTTTAGCAAAGAATTGGATGCAAGCATTCCTAGACAGTCATAAAAAAAATTGTGGAATCTATGACCCAAACAGTTGCATCAAAAACTGATTGTAGCAGTGATATTTTAAAAAAATGTATCCTATTATTCAAATGTTCAATTAAAAGCCATTAATTTAGAAAATTAAATTCTTAGAACTTTTCACAAATAATGCTAGTTTCAGTCTCAGAATCAGATTTTTCAAATACTGAATATCATAGCAGAAAATAGCATTTTTCATACACAGAAGTGCCTGGACCTCAACTCATCTGAAAGTTTGAGATTCAAGAATGAATTGTACCTAAAATGGAGACCACTCAAGATTTTCAGGTATACCAGTAGTTTCTTTGTGAGCATCCAGTGACAAATGAAGACAACATAACAGAAGACAGTAAGAAAAAAATAAGAATTTTTGGCGAGAGAAACTGTTGAAACAAATTCTGTTTGCAAACGTGTTTGATTTCATGAAAACTTTTTTACTTTCAAAATAAAATTGCTTAAAAATCATGTGAAATAATTTTTATTTCTAAAGTCATGACAAAGAACAAACATAAAGCAACTAGCTATGTGACTACTTCTGTGACTGTAAATTTTCAGCAAATGTAAAAGCACCATTAATGAAAGGCCAGAATCGACATTTTTAAATGAGTTATTTTTATTGGAGGCAAAATCCAGTGGACAATCTGTTTCTACACTGATAACATGTAGCATCTTCCTGTCTTCTCATTGCTAGAGAACAAAGCAGACAAATCATTGTCACATCTATATTTCTCAGGTGCAAACACATGCTACAATTAATAGAATTTCATGGTCATTCCTAATAGGTTAACACTAAGCAGTTGTCTGTCAGATATAGTCTTATGATATAGTGCTTAACAGTTTTATGTACAAAGGTGTTAGGAGTTTCTATAGGCTAAATGTGTTGACAGGTGCAGTGAAACTGTCATTAAAACAAAAATACAACTTTCTGTCCAACCTGATAGAGTTTTGGGGTTGTTTGGCTGACAAATTTTTCTTAAAGTGAGGACACCAAAACCAGTCAAATTATCTTAAGATGCAAACAATTAAGCAAAAACTGGAATCAAAATATTTTAAACTGAGAAAGATTGAACTTTGGGGAACTTTGCAGAAGATAGGGAAACTAATTTTAAAGAAATTTGTGCATAGATCTGCCCTCTGGACACTGAGTCTATTCACTGAGTCCTATTCACTGGTACTGTCCTCAGTTCAACAATATTTTGTCTCCTCTGGGCTGTAATAAACCTCCAGCTTCTTGGCATTCCTGGAAAAATTGGCTTCTGTTTCTCTGAAAGTATGTGCAACTTTATGCCTTCTTACTATATTTGTCTCCTTTCTGCCTGCCTGAACACTACACCTCTGAAGATACCCTCACCTAATCATTCTAATTTGTTTCTTCTAAGAAATTATATTCTCTGTATTCCTAAGTTGCAAGAAAACCTGAAAATTTTATATATATATATGTATGTATGTATGTATATATGAAACCATATCTCTATATATGAAACCATTTAAAATGGATGAAATAGGAAATATGTTAATCTGATTGGTAAGAAATGGGATAGAAACCCCTTACAGAAGATGGTTTATACGTTCAGGAAACAAAGGCACAAATACAGGTGCTCTAAGTCACTGTACTTGAGAATGTGGTATATTTCCTTTGCTTCAGGATCATGAAATGAAAATGGAAATATTCATTTATCATGAAGCTTGCAAGTATATCAAGAATATTAAGAAGCCTTAAACACCAATACATCTTTAAATATATTTAAATAGATTTGGTATTTGATCTTTTAATTGAAATACGAAATATGGGCCAAATTCATTAATAAGCTCGACTGCTTTGAATTTCTTTGTTTTTGCAAAGGGTCCGTAGTTTGTCAATGACGCAGAATTGTATCAGAGTTTCTCCTATGATTCCCGACAGAGAATTACTGCCTCTTTAGTTTTCATTATGTGAACTAAATTTTATAGGGCAAAAAATTTCAACCCTGTTTTGAAGTCTGAATTCAATACAATTTGTGTTCTCAAAGCAGAATCTCAGGTGAAACAATAGAATCCCACTTCATCTACCCCCACAGTCGCCCCGAGTAGCAGCTGAGAATCTGAGTCACAGCTGAAAGGGGCTCAGAAGTATTTATAAAAATAGTCTCAGTGTTAACAGTGATAAATTGCTGTAGCAATTATAGCATGCTTGCTGATAACAATGCAGTTGCTTTAGCAATTTTTAAGGTATTACAAACTTTATCAACTCCATACTTTTGGATTTGTTTGTAAGAAATATTTAGAAGGTTAGAAAAAAAAGACATGGCAATATTCTTTATGGAGTTCGTAACCTAATTGTGTCTTTGGTACTTATCTGAGGATTTCAACAGTGAAAAGAAAAGAACTAATGTTGTGCAACAATGTTGGTGTGCAAAGACAGGAGAACATTAGAAGGAACTTTTATTTTGATATTATATTTAGCTGAAGAAAGCCTTGCTCCTTTATTATGGAATGGCAAGTACTTGAAACAGAAATTAAAGTCTAGTACGCTTAAATTGGGGTGGAATTCTCGTTGTCTGAGTGAACACCTCTGTATCTTCTCCTGTAACTGGGTATAGTTAAATAAAATTGGAAGAATAGAATACAATTGGCCAGACCATAAAAAGTTCCTATCTGCTACTGATTGGTACCAATGCAATTTGTATTTCTGAGTAGCTCTCTCAGTGTCTTAAAAATCCAGGCAAAAATGAAGACAAAATTAACTTGGTTATTTTTCTCGAATTTAGGATAGCCTTGTAGATCTGGCCTGTTAGATGCAATCAGAATCTCTCTGGAACAAATTTGGTGGCAAATTTTTAAGCAGCACCTGTCAAAATCCTCTATGAACAATGGTTAATAACTGACCAATTTAGTTTATATGTGAACTGTTCGTTATTATATGCTGGATTCTTATCTCTAATGTCTTAAAAAACATACGTTTTCTACAGAGAAAGTGCCAGATTTTCACAGATGCAGTTAACCTTTTTCAGATAACAGTTAAGAAAAGAAATCCTTGCTTCCATTGCTTCTGAGGATAATAATTTTATGTGACATGCAGTACCTCCTTTAAAACCAAATTGATTGTCGTTAATGATATTTTTAGTATCTAATTCTTTATTAATGAAGTTCTGAATTTGGATTCTATTTCATCAAGAATGGATATCTAGTCTGTCATTTCTGAATCACCCTTCTGAAATGCCAGAATTTAGAAAATGTTCTGCTGTATTCTGAATAAAAAAAAAAAAAAAAAAAAAAAAA
>VZRR01002855.1:116618-161439 GCA_013398015.1 Oreocharis arfaki | reverse complement strand
AAAGTAAAAAATAAAAATTAAAATTAAAAAAATAAAATTTGCTTCTCAGCTGTTCCTTCCTATGCTCAGTGCACCTCAGTATATATACCTAGTAACCTAGAGCACTTTCATTTAGAAGAGATTTATCCCACAACCCTTTATATTCATAGCCAACATTTAAAATTTTTAATGTATCCTCTTCATTAGTCCAATCTCAGATAAAGGACATTTTTTCCCTGTTAAACATCAGTATATCGTTCTTCTTCTGTTATTTCAAAATTCTTTCTGTTTTAACTCATTTTACCTTCCTAACTTTTGGATCGATCAGACCCTTTTGCCATCTTCTTTTTCAACCATACGGTTAGTTGTTTGTTTTTTTTTTAATTCTGATCTTTTTGGACTTATATTCCATAAGTGCATCTCCAAGAGTTAACAAGTTTTATTCTGTATAATTAAAACAGGTCTGTTTATAATTTCTTCTGTGGTGCTTTTAAACTTCCATACTCATGCTGAAATGTTAGGAAGGTGTTTTACTTCACCACTTGCATGGAAAATACGCACAAGGATCTCAAATTAAAAAGTGGTTTATCAACAGATCTCAAATTAAAAAGTTGTTCATCAACAGATCTCAAAACACTGATGCTAATTAACCTTCTATATCAGAGATCTAGTACTCAAGATATTCCGAAGATTAATTTTTTAAACTGGTTTATTATTTAAAATATCGAAATCCAAGACTGATTTAAAATCTAAAAGTTTAGTGGGATTCTAAATAATGAGTAGGACAGGTTATTTTTACAAAACACCTGCATTGGCTAGTAAGGTTGCTTGCAATCCTATTAAGCATAGCACTGCTAAACTAAACCAAGATCACAGTTCACGTCTGCATTTCACACTCATTTGACTGACCATTTCAGAAGAGAATAAGGATTTAGGAATTACAATAAAATCTCTTCAATGTGTAATGTGGAAAGGATAGATGAAGATGTTGAGGAAGGAGAGAGAAGGCTGTATATGCAATAGTTTCAGGAGAACCCAGACCTCCAACCACCTTTGTATTTCACATTTGGAAGAGTTGAAAACATATCATATCTGGAAATAACAGCATTTCATCAGCTTAAGTATTTTAGCCTTAGCTGGGGCTTGAGGAGATCAAAAAAAACATCTTATTGAAGATAAAGTCGGGAAACAATTTGGTCAATGTGTATAGGTACAAACACCTAGAAAATTGTAATGGGAGGCTTTTCAGCCCTTCTGACTGAGGTATGAGAGAATGCAAGGATCAAAAGTCTGTTCCTGGCATTGAGGGTTGTCTGCCACTACAATAATATGGCAGGTGACAAAACTACCAGTGTTCTAAGTCTTTTAAAAAGAATTAGCTAACCTTTGAAAAGATGTTCTCTGACACAGTTGTGTGAAAAGTTCAGGAGTGTTTTTGCATAATGGTCATTTCTGGCATCGGAGGTTGGAAGCTCTGGAATCAACACCTTAATTCTCTTTTTGCATGCCTCAATGAGCAGAATTGAATGTGTTTGCTACATGCTTAAGACAGTTGCAGTTCATAGTTGAAATAAAAATTCATACTTCAGCAGATCAGCTACTATCCTCTGCGTTATAGATCATTTGTGTGTATGATGCACAATCATCTTGTTGTCATCTATTTTCCCATTAGATAGTGGCCATGATAAAGTCAAGAAAAGAGATCAGTAACCACAGACTGTTCAAAGAATGCTTTTCACGTTGATGACTGACTGATGTTTCTTGCTCACCTCCTCACGGGCATACTGACAGCTAAATTTCAATCTGAGCGGTTTCTTCGCACCACTCCTAAGAAATTTTGAATAAATTCTCTTCTAAACTTGTTCTCCCTCTATTCTCCATTCCCTTTTTCCTCTTCACAGCTCAGGCATGATTCAGCTCCCAGAATTACCCTGGTCTCTTCTACCCGAATGATCTCCTGCCATTACAAAGGCTTTGGACCTTTAACTCTTACCTATTTCTTGGAATGTTGCACAGGGATAAGTTTTCTAAGAATGAATATACTTTGTTTTTCAGGTTTTACATTTGGTAGAAAATAATCTAATTCTTAAAAGAAAGACTTTTTTTTAATGACATCGTTTACTGGGTGAGCAGTACATTATGATAACTTATACTCTACCTCATGATTTGGAGGTCAAATAAGAAGGAAACAAGCTATGATGCCATGAAGAAACACAGAAACATATAGAGTGTATATATTCATAAGAATGATCTTTAACAGAGAAAATATGATTGATTTCCAATATACTGGTATGTTTTGTACACAGAAATAACCTACTTTCTATTGGCTTAATTCTTATGAAGCAAAATGATAGCCAGGCAGACCTTCTGGACTTCCCAGGCAAAGCAAAATTCACATTGTTTATTGTGAAGGGAGGAATTTTCTTCAAATCAGTTTTGAGCCTTCAAGAAGCAGACAACATGCAGAGTCTTGAAATAAAGACATCGAACCAAAACAAGGAGGGTAAACAAGAAAAAATATACATCAGGAGATATCCTGTATAATAATGTTAAACTGTCAGCTTTGTGTAGTACTAAGTCTGTAAAACTACTCAATTATATTTGCAATGAAATCCTTTTCTACAGATATGGTATGATTCAGATAAGCAGAGTGCTATTAAATTCCCTTTCGTCTGTGTATGCAGAATATTAGTAAAAAAAGAATGAAAGTTTCAGTAAACATATAAGACATTTAAATCATTCTACAGCTACAGTAAGAGAATAGCAAAAGATGGGGAATAATTTATTTACAAAAAGAAGAATAATTTCTTTTTCCTATGATTTCTAAGGACAGGTTTTTCTTATTAAAGTTTGGTTCATTTAATTAAAAACCTAGATGCTGAATTGAAGATGAGAGCTGGCTGATAAAATTACATCAAAGGAGTCTTTCCGAAGAAGTAAATTGTATGGTGGATGAGGAATGGAGCTGTTCTATGTAGCAACTCAGAATTGGAAGGTCAGAAAAGAAGCTGACCTTTTGCAAAGAGCAACGATGACTTCTGGAACGCTGGTAATGCTCTATGACTAATCCATAAGAGAGGATTTTTAGTTTGTTGACTACGAGATAAAATTAGGAAAAAGAAACAGAAGCGATTAAGCAAAGCAGCAAGATAAAGTTGCAGTTGCCATTGAGACTAGCAGATATGCTGTGCATCCTAGAAAAGAAAATGTTACATTCTCAACCTGAAAAAAAAATTATGACTCAGAAATAAACAACAGAAATAAGTAATACTGCAAATCTCATTGGGGTTTTTTCATGTTGGTTGGTATTCCTTTTCCTCTGACACTCTCATGTCAAATATTTAAAATCTGATGTTATTAATATCTTTGGATTCTTCAGTCTTTCTGACTGTTCATTCTCTTGTATACCCCATTAAGGAGATGAGAAAATGTGTTTCTCTAAGCAAAATGTCATCCCTCAAAAATGGTTTTGTTTCAAATGTTTTAAAATCTAGTAACTTGTTTTGAGTCTTATTGTTGTTTTCCCCAATGTATTCACAACTTCCAGAAAAGTTTTCTAATCTATGATATTAAGTATTACATCAAAAAACCAAACTTATCATGTGCATGATATTGATTAAGAAGAAGCATAAAGCAAGTTACTAAAAAAAGCTTCCTTACTTTTCTGAAAGTGGAAAAAAAATGCACACTCTCACATACAGTAAAATTCATGAAACCTATTAACAAATAAAGCATTGACAAAAAATTCTTTAAGGAAAATGTCACACTACAACTGTTCTCTCTTGCAATTTGCATCTAGCAACACAAAACCAGTTAAAAACAAAACTTCACAAACACTACAGAGGTACCTCTTTCATATAATTTCCATTATTTTTTCCATTTGACCAACTATTCTAATAGTGTTTGATTTTTCAGAATGTAATAAAAATACTGTAAAAAGACAGAATGTGTTAGAGTCTATGCTAAATAAAAATGACAAAAGGACTTTTTCTTACTAAACAAAGCTACTCAGGCTAGTTTATTAATACAATTCAATTAAGTACATTCTGCAGTTTCTGATATCAATTTACTCTTTGGCATTTTTTGCTTTACTTAATCAAGTTGGGAGATTTTTCAACCTATATACTTAATATGTAAATTAAATTGTAAAGAAACATAAAAAGAAAACAAATTATTTTATAAGATTTTTTTCTCTATCTTGTATCTCCAACAGTCTTTATTCAAAAAGGGAAGAGTAAAAACACACTGGATAATATTTATTTTAATTGTATTTTTACTTTCCAGAGTATTGCTATCATTACCATTATAACGGCAAGCCAGTAAATTGCTATTTTCATTTTGAGACAAGAGGCTAATACTTATTATGGGATACCAGCATTTTAATGGGAAAAGATTATTTGACGTGAATGATAAACAGATCATTTAGTACTGCTAATGCTTCACATTATGTGCTTCACTAATTGAATGTCGTATGTAGCTTACATTTAAGTGTACACAACTACGTCAAGCTCATTTATTTAGCTATATGTGCTGGCACAGTATATGGCTAATATTTTTCTAATCTAAAACCTGAATACGATTTACCATACTCTTCACATTTCAATTTATACTCAATTAGAATAGTAAGTGTATAGGAGATTAATGCAGAAAAAAAATGAGCACTTACATGTCATTTTCTCAAGGAAGTTCAAGAACAGTTCACTCAGAGTTTATTTCAAGAACTATTGAAGGTTAGTGAAGAAAAAAGTATATGAACCATTGATCTAACACACACACAGTTCCTACAGGATGATTATGGGAAATTCAGTTACTAACATAAGTCCCTAGTTTGCAGTCCTTTGGCTATGCAGTACATTGTCCTAAATACTGATGTTCCTTTAAATAAAACTATTGTAGTTTCCTTTCAAAATATTAATTTAAAGTAGTATTAGTCAATTATTTAGAACTTAGGGTATGTTTCTTCCAGGGACCATTTTGCAGATTTGACCTTGAAATTTTAGTTTCTTGTTTACATTATATATCTCTGATATTAAAAATTTTACTTATTTTGCATCTGTGAAACCTGGTGTAGGGACAAACTTGCATTCTTAAGAAACTTGCAGCTGAAACTTAGTTGTGTATTTAGAAGTAGTGGGCATTACAAATATTATAATTTTATGCACATAATTCTATATCTAAGATTCTCCATAATCCAGAAATACTGCCTCTTAAAAGTACTCAAAGAATGGAAAAACATTTCTACCTTGTGGAAGTGATTATGATGGAAAGATAACTTCTGATTTTTCCATTTTCAGGGAAGAGCTCTAAGGACAAATTTATCTTTATAATAACTTTTGGAGGTTTGGGGGCCCAGTGACTTCATCTACTGTTCTTATAGGCCCAGCTGTCAGCATTATGATGCTGATAGAAATCAGAAAGGAATTTTGAAGACTGTCAAGGATGTGGTGAACCATGAAGGTTTTTTTACTATTAGTTGAGGAGAGTGAATATAATTAGTTAATGATCCTTTTTTATTTCTCTAAAACATTAAAATAGAAACCATCTGGTTGTCAAAAATCTGATAGATTCTAGGAGTATGAAGAATAGATGAATGTGGAAAAAATGGACCCATTTCTTTCCCCATGTTTGTGGATAGGAAGTAGGAAGAGGGAATAAGAAGCAACCAAACATTTCCGTTCTAAACATAGTATTTCGAAAGCAGTCACAGATGGCTTGTCCGAAGAACCTGAGCTGATATAATAGACTTGAGAACAGAACTATGTCTTGTCTTACAGCTCACTTCTCATAAAGCCAATCTCTTCTATTTCCAGGATATCACTTAGAGGATTAGAGTCTCTCGGAATTTTAAGAAGGGGTTCTTTTCCTCCTTAAATGCATTTGCAGAGTTTCTACATGATTCCTGCTCTACTGAGTATTCAAAACAGATGAAAGAAAATGGTGGTGGCACAAAACTTTTTTTTTAAAAGCTCAAGATCTTGCTAAAGTCGCCTTCACCTAAATTGTAGCAATTTTCAGTTTAGTCTCAAACTCAAATTCAAATAATGTATTCAAGCATCCAAACAGGGTCACTATTTCTGAAACATCTACTCAGAATCTAAAAGGGTATTTTGTCTATCATCTTTAGAAATATACAATACCATGTATTTTCTTATTGACATTGTGCAGACTCTGTATTCACTCATGCAATAACCATATATTTACTTCTGATTTTTCTCACTCCATATTTGCTTTTCCCTATGATCTTTTCACTGTTTCATTCCTCCTTTTTTTTTTTACGTCATTTTAGTAAAAAAAAACTTATTCAGACAAGTTTGAAATTAAGCCAGAGAAGCTTACTCATTTAAATGAAGATACTTGTGTGTTAAACTATTATGAATTAATGTAGTAGTTAATTAACTGAGACAGATATCAACCCAGGAATACTGTAGATAATTATTCATTGACCATCCCAGAGAAGGAGTAAGGCATTTCTCTGACTGAAAATGGACGTTCTTATGCCATATTAGTCTTCTCTGCCATGAGTGGTTTTCCCCAGAAATTTTGTACTTTTTTTTTCATTCTACATCTATTTCTGACTCATGATGTTAAAGACAGTACCAAGATTATACAAATTTAAGCAGCTTCTATTATTTCATCTAGGATTATTTCTTCTAAAGATGTGATCGAATATTTTAAGTGCTTGGTATCTAATTCTGAGTTAAACAATTTCCTGAATATAAGGAGGTATCAACATTTTCTGAAAGAACACTGCATGCCTTTGTAATAACCTGACAGTTTACAGGTTTGAGATTAATCTCCAGTAAGTTATCTCAAACTAACTACGTAAAACAGTTGATCAAAAATAAATGTTATAGAAATGATATGTCTTTCTTGTGTACTTTAAAGTCTTTAAAATGAATGAATGTAATTCAGTATCCAGGAAAAAAAACTCGAAACACAAATACATTTTGACATTTTGTATTGTTAGGAATGACAAATTCCTTTCAATTTGTTTATCTTCTGTCTTTATTAATATTCATTGCTTTTGAAATGTCTGGAAAACACTGAGAAAATATCTTTATTCGAAATCACTTTTAATTGAGTAAATCTGTGAGTGCTTTGGTAGATGGAGAGAGCATATATTACTGTACCATTTGTACAGCATAGCCCTATGGGTCTTTCAGGTTTTTCAGTTAGCTGTTATGGTACCAGAAAAAGCAAATTCATTTCAAAGAAATGATGCTGCAACATGGAAATTCAAAGGTTTAAGTAATTTGAAAGACTTAACATAGACAATAAAAATTTATGTATTATTTAAGCAAAGAAAGATGGGTTCCTGAACAAAATAAGCTTTTTTTGAAATGAAAATGGGAAGTTCAAACAGCATGAGTTATTAACGCAATCTACTTTCACACTATTATTTCCAATATATACTTATTTTTGAAAGTATTTTCACCATATAGATGAAATTCTGAATGCTGGTTTTTGTATTTAAAAGTCAAAGTGCAGGTAAGTGAATAAAGACCACTTTTCCTTCTTGTCTGAATGTGTATTTGTGTGGTGGATCCATTTAAATATTTTTACAGCTGACATACCTTTCCTTTCTCCCTTTTTCAACTTTCATTTTGCCCTTTTCAACTTCTTGGCTGGCACAGAGCTTCTCTACATTATGTTCTAAGAATGGATCATATAATTGTTTTCTTTACACATTTTCTTTCACCATTGTTAGACTGTGGAACCAGCAATTGTAATAATTTTCTTTTTTAGAATTTTCAGATTTTTTTTAGAGTTTTTCAGATTTTCAATTTTGAATAATAGTGACCTCTGCTTCTCTTCCCAGAAGAGTACACCTTGCACACATGTCCTTCTCTGTGAAGATTTCGAAATCAAAGCTGAGAAAAAAGGAGACACAGTAACTGCTTTCAGAACACCTGTTTTACAGACCCATGCATCTGCAATCCCTTCTGCAGATGATTATACCACCTCACCCCACTCATTTGTAAGATCAGTAATATCCAAAATATACCAGTTAATAACTTAAAATTAATAAGCCAAACATTCCTAACACCCAGATAAGTTGTTCCTTATCAGAGCATAAAGGTATTCTATGGAGTCTTGTATTGAAGACTCGATATGTGTTAGTATCAGTTTAACCATAAAGAGATAGAGGAAGTAGAAGAGTGAAACACTGTTTCCCTGCTGTTTGTTTGCTTGTGAAGACTAAGCCCCAAAGTCCAATCATGGAATCTGTTCAGAATCAATTATTCAAATTACTGTCATTGAGGTGATATGTCATTTTGTGTTAAGGGAGGGCAAAATATCATCATAGTTAGGCTTTACTCTATTTTAAATGCAACTCAAGTACCAGTTTTGCACTAAACAGCTCAAACCCCTGAAATGGGACAGGTGGTAGAATGTCTTTTTCCTTTCCCGAGAGCATTTGCATGGTGAATTACTGATCGCTTTTCAAATTGAAGCAGAAAATCAGCGAATGTAGGTCCCTGTGAAACTTAATGACCTCTGCTGGTTAGTGCTTGCTGAATAGGGCTTTTAAAGGTTTACATTTTGAATATTTTGCTTAAATAGAACTGTCTTCCTAAACACCTCTGTGTACAACTCCATTGCTTTCTGAAAATGAATGCAATTCTCAGGGCTGGAGAAAACATATTAGCAATTATTAGACTCTCGTGTACTACAGAGATGGAGCCTAATACAGATAATTACAGTTTATGTGGGGATTGTGCCATTAATCAGCCCCTGTCCTTTTCCTCTTCCATTGATAAAACATTTTCTTTCTAGGGAAAATAAAAATGAAGTTTATTGGCTGTAGATAATAATAATAATGACAGCTTTTGTTGGTTTGGTTTGGTTTAGTTAGTCGGTTGGGTGGTTTTTTTTTAATGCAGTAAGTTTCTTGGATTACCACAAATTCTACAAACTACCATAAATTTAGGCTTTCTTGTATGTCTCCTCGTTTTCTTCTGATAAATTTAGGTCAAATAAATATGGATATCTTCCTATAAATACAGCCAGGTTACCTGGCCTAAGTACAGGTTGCTTGGAACAACCTGAAACAGGAGCACATCCACAATACTGCTATATGTGTGCTGTGTATGTCAAAACATTGGATATACATAATGCATGAACAATTTCTCTAAGCATGTCTAAATTATGTCCAAATCTTTCAGGAATTATTTAGGAGAAATCTCACCAGAAAAAAAATAAAACTAAAAAACAACCAACGAACCACCCGCCCCACCCCCCAAAAGAAAAACCCTGAAAAATTTGGAAACATATCAGGTATTGTCATTTTTTTTACCAGCAAAGTTTTTTAAAATATAGAGAAAAGTACACATAAGAATTAACATATTTGCTTAATTTTATCATGAGACATAATATAGATAATATTATTTTATAGGTTAGTTCTTTATTGTTGTTAGTATCAAGGAAATTGCTTTTTATAATTGCTGCATATATTTTTCTTTCCATTTTCTTTTCTATTTTATTTCAGAATAACTTAGTGCATACATTTTTCTCCTCTGTTGTTTTGTATAGTGACTTAGCTTTAATATTCTTTGCAAGTTCCATGAATGGGAATGCTACAAAGAGTTTTATGGAAATTTGGTTTAGTATTTTGAAAATGATGAGGTTTTATTCAAGTCACACAACTTCTATGAAAGACAAGAAAAGGGATCTAAATAGGATTTGTGTCTCTCCATGTAACAAAAACTACAAGAAAATACAAAGATATTTCAAAGGTGAAAAATCTATCCAGAATTTTCAGAAGTTAAATAAAAGGAGAAAACCTTTAATGTTTCAATATGATTGAATTATTACATAGGTATTTTAGAGGCACTTCCTTTAACAGTGTACCTTAAATATTAAAAAAATATTAATGTTTGGATTTTAATTACATAAGGTTACACGGAAGTTTCAGTCTGGGAAACATAAGTTTGCAAACCAGAGAAAATTAAATAATGAAGAAATAAACTCCTAAAACACTCCATGCCACTGTATCGATTTATATACTGCTTTGCTGACTGCATATCAATAGAAGTAAAAACAACACAGAATACCAATGGCTTTTACTTTTCTTCTTTCTTTTCTTTATGTAGACACTTTTCAGCATAAGCAGTATTGTCATCCATAAAGATAATTTTCAGTGCATACCAAATTATTTTTAATTAGGTTATATAATGTCTCCTAGTAAATGAGAGATTAGCAATTCTTTCTATAGTCTTTCTTTTGCCAGTTGTGAAAATGATAATACATACATCGAAATTAATCTAGAATTAAAATAAATGTTCTAGAAATTCCTTGTACAAAATGTGGGAATAACCTGTCTGCAGAATGACGAAATTGAACAAAACATTTAAAGTTTCAGATCAGAATTTTTCCAGATTCAATTGATATTACTGCATATATGCCCACATCAGCTGAAAAGATATATTTACGCTCATATATACATATCATATGTATGCCTCTGCATCTGGATGATGTATTTATTACATAGATCCAGATCCAGACCCATATGACCATGTATATCTACAATAGTTTATTTCTTTTAACTCATTTCTGTTATAGCAGAATTTAAAGAGAAATAGTTCATGTAACAAGATTTTTCCCCAAATCTTGAATTTGATCCTTCAATATTGCATTAAAAATAGGTAGGCTTTCTCAGTACCCTTTTTATGAACCTTTTTGGGTAGATAAGGTTAGTTTTAAATAATTTGCCCTGTCATCTTCAGTCAAGTGTGTGGATCTGATCACCTCTAACTGTGAAGTTTCTGTTGTTGTTACTGCTGGTTGTGTTGTTTTTTTTTTGCTCTGGGTTGCTTTTTTTTTCTCACTCAACTGTAAAATACAGGATGCATTGGCCATTTATCTAAATAGAGTTTCCAGAAATTTATTTAACAAGATTTTACATGCTCAACCTTAGGTACAAGAGAGAGGAAAGTAATCAATGTTTAGTAAAATACTTAGGTCTTTATTCAACACCCCAAACTTAGTGAAATGCCTCAATTAGGGGTATAGCTAGCTTAGTTACAGTCAAGGAAAACAGCTCTCCCGTGTGATTCAGTACAAGCAAGACTGAAGTCATCTTCTGATACTTTTTCTTTCCTTGCAGGAATAGTATTCCTTGTTCCTTCACGAGAAAGACATTTGTGACTGTGTTCTACATAAAGATAGGAGCACGCCTTAACTTACCAAACTTTCTACTGCTCATCTCCATTGTCTCCATTTTTATGATCTTTGATATTGAATGTTTGCAGTCTTTGTCAAGAGATGCTGGAAGAAATCCTACTGCACATGCTCTTTTTTCCTGATGTGAAGATTGAGGACCACAGTTGTGCTTCCCAGCAAACAGACATCTCTGTTCAGTAAGTCTGGGAGGCATCATCAGTCCAATAACACCAGTTGTGTGCTGTTTGCAAAGACAAAAATTAATTCTTAAAGATTTAAAACACTCTAAGAAAAAACAAGTCAGAGATATTCCTGCACTTAGTGCACTCCTTTGTAAGACATCCCTGGTAAAACTGAGCTTGATCTTTTGGTGCTCCGAGCAGAAAGGATACAAGTTACTTCCTAGTCAAATACAGCATGATAATAGTAGTACTATGTCAAACACAGACTATAATCCTCTGAAATATCACTGAGGGAATGATTCTGGTTTGCATCAGACTTAAATGTCGTAACAGCTTTGGTTGTCTCAGAGCACGGGCTGAGAAATCCTGTATCTGATAGCAATGTAAAATGTCAGCTAAAAATGGTTGTGTTCTGAAATGCCTGATTGTGAGGCCATAGTACGTGATAAATAGTATGAGATGATGAGGTTCTTCATCAGAGGTCACTGTGGAAATATTAAGTGACATTGCTTTTCTGTTAAGATTAAATTTAATATAGATATGTTGGGAAAATATCCTACTGTTCTTTTACTGCTGATGAGATTTTGTCTCAGCGTACACTGAACATGCCAAATAATCATTAGTTGTGTTATTTCATATACTTATTTCTAACTAGTAAGCCTATAGTTAGGATTAATAGAATTTCTTTCATGAAGTTCAGAGCTTAGTATACACGCATTAGGGTGCCTAGGTACTTATGGAACAGCAATACCATTCCACAAATAATGAGAACACCTCTTAATTCAGCTGAAGTCAAAGCCACAAGTGAGGAATAAATGTATTTGTTCTCCAGTTAAATCGATTCCATGCAGTGCTGCAAGTGCTTATTATGCATTCTGTTTATTCCACAAGGAGGAAAATAATAGTTTTTTTCCTATTCTGCTAAAATACCACAGTAAAAGGCATCTTATTTGGTTTCATTTTAACTATACCAATTTCACTTCTAATCAGCTTCTGTGTAAAGCTTACAGTGATCTCAAAGCTGCTGCTGCTGGATTATTGATTTCTATTAAGAGAAATGAAAGAAGAATTAGTCTGCATGTCATGAACACTATTTTCCTACATTGAACGGCTGTTTTTTGGGTTGGTTTTTTTTTTTTTTTTTTTTTTTCAAAAGAATTCAGAATATGCATTTCTTACAAGCATACATATTACTTACTTTGTGATGTGTATCACTGAGACAACATTCAGTATCTTACATAAAATTACTTTTTTTGTCAGTGCAGTTCTCAGCTGATAATGTCCAAAGATAGCATATGCCTCTACCAGAAAGGATATTAATAGGCTTTACGATTGCTTGGAGAGTCTATATTGCAGTTCCCTTAGACACTAGAATAACTTATCAAAAAAACCCCCCACATTTGTAAGCTGTTTCTTCAGAAGCAGAAGAGAGAAGTAGAACTGATGATAAATTTACTGTGCTGTGCTGTAAAATCCTGACTCGCAGAAACCTTATGGGGATATTTTACAAATGAACCATTGGTTGCAAAGATACATATGCTGGTTACAATGCAAAATGCAACAGTAGCAAGCAATGTAATAGTACTTATTCTTCCTTTCCTTCACATTCTACAAATCCTTATCAACTAATTAATGACTTGAATAAACGTGAGAGGGAAGAAGAGAAGGAAACTATAAATTTTAATTTTAAAATAAAAAACCTCTAGTGGATCTGAATAGGCTTAGGGCTATCAAAAATCTTTGACAGAAGCACAGCAAAATATTGGAGCACAGAATTGAGAATCACATTCTGGATACTAAAACAAACTACATTTAAAAAATCCAATGCAGAACACTCTGCTTAGACAGCTTTCCCACGGTTATTTCCTATCTAAAACACTTATCTTGAAAAATTATAAACAATTTTCTAATGTTGCAAAATAATTTTGAAATTCAAGTAATCAATCCCTTTCAATATTTTTCAGCCTGCTTTCTGCCAAAGGACTCTTCATCACCTATCATGTCTGTAGTACCTCATGCTTGGCTGGAGGACTCAGAGTATTTGACCACCAATAAAAAAAAGAATTCTGGATAAAATCGTTAAGCTTATGAGGAAGATTGAATACCCCCCACAACAAATGGTCCTCTGGACACAATGAGATTTCCTTTGTCAGAATTTTGTTTTAATTAGCTCACTGAAAGGGAAGGACTTTCTTTTCAACTCAGACTTCAGATGGCATGCAATATTCAATATCATTCTCCTATTACAATTATTTCAGAAAAGACACGTGCTATCTTACATGGCACAATTGAATGATTGACCCTCTATGCTCTCATACATAGGAAGGAAAAGTTGTCCGAGTATGTTTAGTAACAGAAAAATAAAATAACCTGGCATAGTCAGGCACAGTAAGGGGTAGAGTCAGTCCTTTGAGAGGATAAATATGACATCTTCTATAGAGATTAATAGATTAAGTAGACTTCATACAATTTCTGAAAGAAAGATCTAGAATATGAAGTTATGTTTTACTGTGAATGCGAATATTCCTACAGAACACTGCAGTGCAGAGAAGAAAAAAAAAAAGAGTGAGAAATCAGTTCTTTGTTCTCCTGCTTTTCAGAAAAGGAAACAAACTATGCATCAGGCATTACAAGAGGACATGAATTTTGATACTGCTCGAATGAATCCCATCAAGTTTGTTATATTAACATGTAGACTTTTATATCATTTTTTCCACTACAGATTATGTTCAGCAATATCCTTAATATCGTTATGCTTTGCCATTTGTCAGTTTACATGAACTCCAAATCATTCTTGGGAAATTCTTTATTCACTAAACATGCTTTTCATTGAAGTTCTGTATAAAAAATACTAATTAAAGGTAAGTTAATGGCCTGCTTCTAAGTGTGTCAACCCTTTTCTATGCATTAGCATGGGTATCTTTGCATAGTCATATTCTCAGTTGTTATAAAGCTGTGTGATTTAATGGAATTTATTTAAAATCAGGCCAATTAGCAATGGACAAAGATTTGGTCCAGGAGGGGCAATAAAACAAAAGTAATATACAATTCACATTGGTGGGTAGTGGACAATCATAATCATTCTTGAGCACTTACTCTCCTTTTAACCTCACTCTTTTCCAGAATGCTGTGTATTGCAATAATTTTACTATTTAATCCTACTTACTATGATGAAAAAAAAAGTAACCCCAAAATAATTTTGGCAATTCAATTAGACTAGTTTAAGTTCTAGAGAAGATGAGAAAGAAAGAAGGAATAAAGAGGGTTAAAGATGAAGATCAAATGTTAAAAAGGTGAAAAAAAAAACCAATATAGAAACAAAAAGAGGTTTCATACAAGCTTGATACCGACATCAAAATTTCTGTTAGTTGTCTGCTTATTTTCCCAGCAGATATTCTCAGTATTTATCTGTTTGCAATCTGTGAGGAAGGAGATTGGCTCAGTCTACTTTTGCTACTTCTCTTCTTACCTTTCAAAATTGCTTTGCTTCCTTTCTTTAACAATTTTTGTCTTTCTTTACTTTTCAGTTTAATGTCTTTCAATTAAACGACCATTCAGGATTTCATTTGTATAGATCAGTATTTTGTGTTCAAAACAAAAAGCAAACAAACTCAAAGATTCACTGAAAGGTACAAATATAGATAGGGAGGAAGGGGAAGCAAGTGCTGGAGAAAAAAGGAAGTGAAGTGAGAGATTTCATGTGTGAATGTCCCTGTAAATTAATGTCTGAAACATTTGCTTGGATTACATGAGGAAACTTGTATTACAGATCCTGCTCATGTTAGCACCAATTAGTTAAATATCAATTGGAAAAATTACAGTATTTCCCTGCTATAAGTTGTCTTGCCATACTTGCATTTTCCTCATTTGGGAGGGAGAATAATTGAAAGGAAAAATCAGTACTGCACCATTATTACTATTATTATTATTTTTATTATTATTATTATTGTTATTGTTATCATTATTACTCTGACTTTTACCGACTAAATTAAATAGAGCCCTTTACCATCTCTATCACTGTATAGGTACGTGTGAAGTAGTTGTTCTAGCCTTTCTCCCTGGGGCATAAGAGATAATTTCTCATTCCTATTGGTTAAACAAAACAAGTTAAATAGCATGAAGTATTGGATGAGAAAAATTCATTCTCAGCTGTTATGCCTAATATCTTCATAAATCTTGTCTTCTTGTTTAGGTCTCATTACTGAGCAAAAGAGATAATAATGTATATCTTTGGGAGGTTTAAAGAGCATTTTTCCACTAGTCCACCTAATTTAAAGGGACTTTATGTTAAGAGCAATGTGTGAGCAAATCTCTTCTGTTAAGCTACACACTGTAAACTGCGGTACATGATCAAAATAGTAAAATAATTAGGTAGCCATTTTAAGAGTCAGCAGTCACTGCAGTGTCTGAAAGACTTCTGTTTCATTTTAAACTAGAAATAACCATCAGCTATGTGGCAGCCGATGGTATTTTAATTATGACCACTGCAACCTCAAAAATACTTTAAACAAAATCTTCAAATAGACTACTGACTACACAGTTCATTTTAATGAATGCCATTATCATCCTGTAACTTGTAACTCCTTTTAAGCAGAAGTATTTCATGATGTCATATTCATGAAATAGAAATTCAATGGTGCCATGAAATGCAAACATTTCTGACTCATGGAACTCACGTTCATTAAATTCTTGCCTTACTCCAAATAACTGGTTTGAGACAGTAAGAATCAAAATACTTTGAAGACAGATGGAGTCAGTGGCTCTGTACGTTAGCAAGTAGTGCATATGACTGGAAACAGGCTAAAGACCTGAAATACGCACTGTATAAGTTGCAGGAGCTTCTGACTGAATTATCTGTAGGTGGGTCCCACAGACACAGTCTATGTTTAAGCCTAGAATGCATTAGTTTTGTCTTTTGGTTTCATCTGAAAGGGATCCAGCTCAGGCATACTGAAACTGCACTGCAGGACGAAGGTAAGTACTAAGGGCTTCTGGGAGATTCACTTTAAAAGTGTGTGGCTGGCTTTCATTGAATTATCTGTGCAGAAGCATCCATGATGGCCACTTCCATGCTTCTGAGCTATATTTATACATTTTTAAGTATTACTTGATGTAAAGATCTGTCTGCACCTTTCAACCATTTGACCATTGTAACAGTAGGTTTGTTCCTTTATTTTTTGTCTCTTATGATACTGTTACATCAAAACAGACTCCATCTAAAAAAAAATGCTATATGCTGAAATACTCCATGGTCACAATGAAGGCAATCTATTTTTTTGCAGCTACTTTGCCTTGATTTTGTAACTCCTAAAAGCATTGGTACTGGAAACTCCAACCACTGTCTGTTAGTACAGATTTTGTTTCCTCCATAATTGAGAGCCTTAGCAAAAAAACTGTCCTTAGCAGGGCAGTCTCCTTAAGAAAATAAAAGAATATGTCAAAGTTGCAAGACTGAATTTTTCATCTTAAGTATGTGTCAGTTTTGTTGACTGTTCAAAGTACATTCACCAAATCTTCAAAAGTCAGTCTTCAAATGCATTAAATAGTCTATGAGGACAGGGTGACTCATACATTGCAAAAACTGTCTCATAATAACTTCTTTTCTTTTTCTTAAGCAGATGTGATGTTACATAAAGGGTGACAAGTTCATTTGATCCCATGAGAGTATAAAAAAATCCCAAAGCTCACAAAAATTGTCTCTAAGTATTTAATTTCTACTTCCCAGAATCTTTCAGTTACAGTTCAAGTTCCTATATTTTTTTCTTTTTTTAAAAAATAATTTTCATTATAGACTACACTTTTATATGTTGATAAGAATTTGCTTTCATCCTTATCATTTACAGGAAGGACACCAACAGACAACTTTGGAGCTGTATGTTTCAATCAAAGCATTATATAGTGTATGTTTTATTGATGATCTAGTGTAAAAGTTAAGAATGGTCAAAAATGTGATGTGTAAGGTACTACTGAACATTCACATAACAGAAAGATGATTTTTACCTCAAAGTCTATGTACAAGTCACAACTGAAAACCAGAACAGATTGACATAATGTAAAACATACAACATCTAACAACAAACATAACAAATCTCTAAAATTATGTGAGGTAAGAACTACTATGAAATTCTAGAGCTCATTAAGGAAAAAAAAAAAACAACAAAACAAAGCAACTGATAGGTCTGATAATCCTTAAAAAAAAGAAGGGTTTTTTTCTTTATATTTCTGTAGTCATCCACACGTTTAAAGGAAAAGTACATAACAAAACTAACTTTGTTTTTTACTGCTCAAAGAGAAAAAAGCAGAAGAATTGAACTTGGAACCAAATTACCCTACACTTGATATCTTGCTTAGAAGAATTTGCAGGGATTGCAGTCCTTCTGCAAAAGGTAATTAATCTCTTTATACCTGCTGATTGATTTTATTTGAGAGGAAGACAATGTATAAGAAACACAGTGGTGAAAGAAATACTTTTAGAGGGGTATTATCAGAGCATCACCATATTTTAAAAAGATCACACGACATCACACAACATGTGGTCAAATTTTGTATAGGAAAAATGTGCATGTATAGGAAAAATGTGCATATATGTGGAAAACATGGATACGTAGATTTGCTCTGTACTACCACTATTCTTGATTAAAACCACAAAACCCAACAAAATTCAAAGTTACTTCTGTTTCTATAGTATAGCCAAATGTATGAAAATTATTAATAATCAGAGGGATAATCTAGATATAAGTTCATATCAGCTTTTCTCCCACCCAAATATGTGTGCTAAAGCACTGTAATCAAGAACAGTCTTACCTGTATTTTCTCATGCTATATTTGCTTAGCCAAGAAGTTTACAAAAGACTGTGATCAATATGCTCAACAGAGGCGAAGGTGTGACTAGTTCTGTGTAGAGTAATCATATGGGTACAATAACTTGAAAGAATATATACATACATACATATATCCATCTGTGTGCATGACGGACATGTTCAGCCACAATGCCAGTACAAACAAGCATATTAACCATGACAATATTTATAAATACTATCTAAAATCAATGACCTCCGACCCTCTTTTGGAGCCCTTGATAGTTAATATGGTAGAGAAAGATTGTGGTATCCAAAGTCTACCTTAGCTGGCTTCTCCCTTGTCCCTGGCATATTCATTCCGTGTTGTCTATTCCAGAGATATGAGGCACCCAGTCTAAACTCC
Source organism: Oreocharis arfaki (assembly GCA_013398015.1). NCBI lineage: Eukaryota > Metazoa > Chordata > Aves > Passeriformes > Paramythiidae > Oreocharis > Oreocharis arfaki. The sequence goes on along the minus strand of VZRR01002855.1, from coordinate 142,912 downwards.
ATCTATGCAACAAAAGGCTGTCATGTCTCTGACAGGCAATGTCTTTTCTGCTCTCACAATTATGGTCCTCCTTCTCTGCATGATATGTTGAGTGGAATCATGCACTTCGGGAGTTTGACTATTCATTACCAGATGAAGGAGTAGAAATAACAAATTAAAAATATAAATAATATTAAGTTGTCATCCTCATATTTTTTGTTTTTTCCTACACCATTAACTTTTAGTTAGTAATGATAAAGCAAAAGCATTGCTACTGCAAGAGATGCAATAAATACATTAACACAAGTATTAATTCAATATCTCTAAAAAAATTCAGAAAACAAATCTACAAAGAAAATGTAGAAATTGAAATTCAAACGTGATGCAGCACAAGCAAAGTCAATTTTTTTTCCCCAAAAAAATCATGAGCATTCTAATCCTTGGAATTTTTATTCTTGAAATATCTTCAGTGGGGTTTTAAACTACAATTTGCATAAAAGCAGTGTCTCTTAGCCAAATCTGAATCAAGATCTTACTTTTCAAGCATCATACTTAGTAATAAGCAACCTTTGTACTGAATATCTGATAATCTGAAAAGACAAACTTGTAGGAGGAATAAAATTAGTCCAATTTTTCTGATGGGGGCTTTAGCCACCAAGACATCAAACAGCTTTGTCAAAATCACATGAGTAAGTTGGAAGAAGTGTCAGAGTCTGAAGTCTCCTCCTTCTTGCTCACACCTCTGTCCATGAAAAATATTAGTTTTTGTCCAAATATCCATTATTTAATATTTTGTATTAGCTCTTAAATGTTTCAGCTTCATGTGTTAGTGAGTCTGTTTGATATTACCATTGTAAGTCAATTTTGTATGGAGGATAACTGCTATGGATGCCTTTCATAAGTACTTAATATATATACTTCAGAGACAAAGAATGCAAAGACATAAAGAGAAATAAATAAAAACATTGAATTATTTTTCTGTAACTTCTGAGAGATTTTGGTATAAACTATAGTACAAATTATTACCTGTGGAAAAGATTTTAGTACAAACACAAAATTGATTATCATTTCTAAGCATGGATATATTTCTCATAGAAAAATCCTACTATCGAGGTGAAACAAAAACAAAGGAAATTTATCTGTGCACCCAGAGGGTGGAACTTTTCAGGAATTTCTCTTTAAATTAAGGTTTCTTACTTAATTTTAAAATATAATATACTCAACCAGCCAGAGCTGATATAAAATGACACATATTTTATATTACACAGTAAGCATTTTATTAGTTTCACTAATTATTGTTTTGAAGTTTGTATCTAACTATATATTTATTTAAAACACAGTCTTGATTGAGAATAAATCAATTAAGTTATGTGCAACAGAAATTACCCACAAGACTACAAACTAATATTTTGATTTAACAGAAAACCCAAACTAAGAGATATTCCTGATCCTGGATTCCTTGAAAACATACACTTGATGTGAACAGGTTAAGAATAACATTCTTCTGTAAAGAAGATGTAATTTTTTCTGTCAAATGGTATCATCAAGTAAGTGTACAACAAATGACAAAAGGGAGGTTTAGTGTGAATCTGTCCTGAGAAAATCCTGGGAGGAAAAAAAAAAAATATTGTAAATTCAAACATTTTTGCGAAACACAAGTGTTATCTTTTGGTCAGCTGTTATTAAATAAGTATCTAGGAGCTGGGACCTATCTATTTACTTGAAAACAAGTGGAAGCAAAGCAGGAAGAACTGAATAAAACCACATTCACCCTTCAGACCCTCATCTGAGAAAGCTTCTGAGTTCATGTGTGTTTATTCTGACTGAATTCTAGTATGAGCTTAAAATCAAGCTCCAACTTAATTCCCTATGCCTTCATTTTCAAATGGTAGTTTGCTGCAATGAGACCCAAGTGCACAGAAGGAAACCTTAACAAGAAAGCAGTGAAATAAACACATATACTTGGAAACTAAATGCTCAGAGGGCAGAAATTGAAATAATGAGCTGAATTTGTGGTATGAAGAAGAGTGTGTACAGAAAGGAGAAGGTTATTGTCATTAATATATAGTATAATTTTTTGCAACTGATGATTAATACATTATGTGATTCTCACAAGCCAAGCTTGTTTAAATTTTATTACTGTAAGCCAAAGATAAACTATAAAGAACCTATGGAACAGCATAAAATATGTCTGACTGTTGTAAATTTCTGGAGTCATCACCCACGAAGCACAATAACTAGGGCACATAAACATTTGCATTGCCATCCCTAGCTTTTTTTTTTTAAGTTTTCCCCCACCAGTAGTTTGGGACTTCATCGTTCTTCAGGAACGATTTTTTTTTTTCAAAAATCTTGTCTGTGCTCCTGGCCTAAAGGATATATGTGCAACACATTTCACAAAATATAATTAGATAGTAAACATGATCACGTCCACATTCGGATTCAGAATCCTTCAGATTCAGAATGCTTTGGTCGTTCTGAAAAATTACATGCTTCTTAATGAATGTTAATTGTATTTTCTCACATGAGGGACCACTTAGAAATACAGTTGCCCTTTGCCTGTATAGAGTTTCACTTACATTTGTATCCTGAAGAACTACTTATACGGCTTAACATATAATTGTGAGCATCTGTTGCTCACTTGTGGAGACTGTTTGAAACAGAATCATTTCATATTGTGAATTTTTACCAAATTAAATTATGAATGCAATAAAGTTCGTGTTGCATATATTCACTAAGTGGAAACATTATTTTGCAATTCTCTTTTAATGTATTCTCCCTGTGTTTCGTGAAAAGCTCTGGTGCTTTGATTCTGCAGTCTGTCAGTCTATAAATTTATGATTTCATTAGAACAGGATATGTCTTCTTGTTTTTCTTTAAATGTATTTTATGACTGTCTCCTTTTCACTTAAGCTATGGTAAACTTAAAGATTTACTTAGCATAGCATTTAACAAAAAAATCACCTGACTTCTCACCTATAAATATACATAAGAGGTTTTAAAAAGGTATTTCTTGACTTTCACATAGCAGTAGGCCCCAGATAACCATATCTTAAAGTGAACAAATTACCATTATGATCTGAAAAATATTTTATTTAAAAATAAAATACTTACTGGACATGGCATGGTAGAACATGGCAGGTCTACTTCCTTTTTTGCCTTCACTTGCCTTTTTCTCTGTAACATTCAGGTCAACAAAGATTTATTAACACTTCTACTTTAATTTTATTTACAATACACATAATGAAATTATAACAGAGCAATAATCATTGGAACCTTACTGGAAATCATACAAGTATTTAATTTCTTTAAATTCATGTCCTCTTTTTATTCTTTTTTTTTGGAAAAAATAGAACAACAGCTATATACTGGAATTTTAATTTGCTTCTCCATTTTAAATATTAGCAAAAGAGCCTTCTTGGCTTCATCATTCCTGTAATGGACTCATTCATTTTTTAAAATTTATTTCATTCTTATTTTGATCACTGAAGTTAATGTATGCACAAGCTCACAAGCTGGAAGGCTTAGAGGGACTGAACTCTTTGTCCTCAATATAGGCAAAAAGCCATGTCTGGGCAGTCTCATTTACATTAATTATTATGTTGTTCCACCGTAGTTTCAATAACTGTTTTCTATTGCTTCAGCTGGTTTTAGTGGATTGCTTTAGTGGACGCCCTTAGTAGATTTGTTATTGGTCAAGGACATATGGGATAGAAATTCTGCCTGTATTTACCCTCTTCGTCTAGGTCATTAGAAGGTCATTAGAATCCTGTAACTCAAAAAGCATAGAGCAGCTCTGCCACTACCACAAGTAAATCTTAGTTATCACCTAGCAGTCTTCCCAATAGCTGGTGTAGATTCCAACATCACAAAATAGAATGTGACAGATAACTTCTTCATCAGATTAGGCCTCAGAAAAATCTTTATAGTCTCTGTCTCATATGAGCGAAATTTTACCTAAGTGGGTGTTTCTGTGTAAAAAAGCATTCTCAGCTCCACAAGACAGATGATTAGTAACCCACTGGCCAGTAAGTTATATTCATAATATGAAATTAATGGATTTTGTTTGCCTAACTGAAAGTTAATATCATTACACTATCTTTTTCATTTATTTGGGTTCTTTTCTCCCAGAGAAGTTATATATGATTTTGTATTTCTGAAGACACCACAATTTTTGAGTTTATTGATGGGAACCAGTAAAAACCTCCTTAATGGAAACCTGTGATTTTTTGTTATAATGCTAAATCAATAATAAAGATGCTGTTATTATTTTGTGGAATTTCATTGACCAGACCACTTTCTCCACCTTCTTTTGAACAATTTTGATGGACAGGGTTTGCATGGCCAAGCTTTGGTAATGAGGAGGAAGCTTCCTCCATGTCCTGCAGAGCCAATCCCTGGTAGCTCCAAAGATGGGTGCTGGTCAGTGATTGGCCAATCAGAAATGGTGTTAAAGCCCGTGTGAAAATATATTTGAGAAGAAGAAGGAGGAAAAAAAAAGAAAAAATATTATTGTGTAGTTATTATTGTGGCCAGAGAAAATGAGGGGTGAGAATATGTGAGAGGAACAACTCTGCAGACACCCAGGTCAGTGCAGAAGGAGCGGCAGGAGGTGCTCCAGGTGCTGGCGCTGAGATTCCCCTGCAGCCCATGGTAAAGTCCACAGTCGGGCAGCTGTGCCCCTGCAGCCAATGGAGGACCACACGGTTGCAGAGATCCACCTGCAGCTCGTGGAGGAGATGCGCACCAGAGCAGATGGATGCCTGAGAGGAGGCTGTGAACCCATGACAGGCCTGTGATGGAGCAGGGCCCCAGCAGGAACGTGCAGACCCGTGAGGAGAGGACCCCACTTTGGATCAGGTTTGCTGGTAGGACTTGTGACCCTGTGGGGTACCCACAATGGACCAGGCTGTCCCTGAAGAACTGCACCCTGAGTGACCAACATTGCAGCAGTTTGTTGCCTGTGGGTTGGACTCGTGTTGGAGCAGCTGATGGAAAACCATCTCATGTGAGTCCTTCCCATGCTTGCTGAGGGGAAGGACTCCTGTCCCTGAGCAGCAGCAGATACAACATGTGATGAACTGACCATAAACCCCATTCCCTGTCTCCCTGCACCGCTGAGAGCAGAAGTAGAGCTGGGAAGGAGGAGTGGGTGGAAGGTCTTTTTAATTTTTGGATTTGTTTTTTTTTTTTCCTCATTATCCTGTCCTGATTTTGTACATAATAAATTCAGTTAATAACTCTAATTCTAGCTTGTTTTGCCCATAATGGCATTCAGTGAGTGATCTCTCTCTGTCCTTATCTCAACCCATGGACCCTTCCTGGTCCATATATTTCCTCTTCCTGGTCCAGCTGCAGAGGCGAGTAAGAGAGAGGCTTTGGTGGGTGCCTGGAAGGCAGCCAGGGTCAACCCACTACAGCAGTAAACAGCTTGCTTTCATCCAAGACAAAGGCAAAAGTAAGAATGTTGAAGAATAAGGATTTTGGCAAGATATTATTTTGGCGTATTAGGATACAAGAAGAATCTAGAAGACCAGATGGTTCTTCTCTATAAGGAACCCAAGTGCAGAGGCTGGCAGTCAGTTCAGGGATCTGATTCCTAGCTGGCATAACCAAAAGAGCTTCAAGACATGAAAGAAGAAAAATGGATAGATGTTTTGAGGGCAATGCTTCAAAAGAAATAGACTGCCTCTTGCCTGAAAAAGGACAAAAGAACATAGGATGTTTTTCTCTGAATCTTTTTTGCCCTTAAATGAAAAGCATTTGCCTTTTTGTTTTTTGAACTGAAAGTAAAACTCTGCTTAAAAAAAATTACATGAGGATTTTTGGTACATTTGCTGTATTTTCTGGTATCAGCCACAGCAGCATGCAAACTTGGGCAATGACAGAGAAAGAAGAGAGACTCATGTAAACAGGTATATTTCTGAGGCAAAGAGTTTGAATTATCACTGCTTGGTACATTGCATACTAGACACGTTTTGTTTTTTTTCCAGTGGAAGAAGAATCTGATACTGAAAAGTGAGAAATGGGTGACTTCTATTGTGTACAGGAACTTTAGGAAAATCAAATTATTTGCTTTATTGTCATCTTTTAGAATTGCGTTTTTAAATGTTGTGTGTGTTTTATATTTGGAAGTCTTGAAATTATTAAGATCAGTAAAACATTGAAAGGGTAGTAAATGTAGGTAAATCAGCACAAAATCTTACAAAGAGATGTGGAATAACTTCTAAACTACCTTAGGCAAACTCTTGATTCAAGAAAGAACACTTCTAATGCTCATGTAATTAGTGTCAGATGTGCTAAATTATGTAAGATTAAGCATTTTGTATGAAATGAAATACAAGTTTAAGTTTTTTTCTCATTCAAGTGCAAAAAGAGTAGGCATTCTTGCCTGTCTCTGTTGATCTGGATTTCATGCAGTTCACTTTAGAATGGCTGTTGATTTTGTCATATTTACATTATAACATCTTCCACAATTTCTGCATAGTCATCAAAGCTTTATATATACCCTGGACAAATGTATAATCTAGTAGAACAACATTTCTGTATTTTATTACTAACTTTCGCACTTATCCTTGAAAAGGCAGATTAAATCATATTTGTCATCTTATTTTCCACACTACTTACATGATAAAAGCTATTTAATAGATTTTATGAGGACAGAGAACAGTATGACAGCCATTTAGTCTGATCCTGAATAAGAAAGACTACAGGATTTAGCGAGGTTACACACTTAAATAAGTAATCTTGTGATACCACATTTTTTCACAGGATTTTCAGAAATTTAAGTGATAAAGGACAGTAATTTTGTATGCAGTTCCTATGACTACATACAAAACAGCAAAAAAAACAGCAAAAAAATTGAATTTAAAAAATATACAGCAGGTAATCTGAACTTCTATAGATTTTTATACCTTAGTCGACGTATAATAAAGTGAGAAATGTCTCTCCATCTAGATAATGGTCAAGTTCCTTCTAGTTTGATAAACAAATATTATCTTTCTTTTCTCAAATAATGAGGCAATGGCTGTCAGGAAGCAACAGTAGTGGGGCAGCTCCTGAGGGAGGAGTGTGAGCATGGGAGGGTGGCTCAGGGCAGGCAGGGCCGTGCCACCCTAAGAGGGAAGGAGAGCAGGGCAGGACGGCCACAGCAGCGCATCCTGCCAAGGCACAACCAGCACCGGCCCAATGGGAGGAGAGGACTGAGGTCGAGGATCAGTCTGGGGAGGAGAGTCAGCACATCAGGATGGGCAGGAGCAGGACTGAGCTCAGGGACACCCACAGCAGGTCTCAGGCAGGGATGTGACATTTAGATCTGAGCTTAACTCGAGCCTCTGAACATGGGTTCTGGGGTATGCATATGGATGTGTATGTGTGTGTTAGGGCAGTGTTCAGGGGAAGCTAACTAGGGCTAATAGCCTGCTCTGAATATTAAGGTCCATCTGTGCACTCAGGGCTCTGATTTCTCAGAATATTTTTGTAGATGTCTTCTAAACTCAGATTTGGGTATCTTATGTGAAGTGTGGACATTAGAACTGGATCCTGTACTCCAATGTTATTCCATTAATTCCCTATTGTTATCTCTCTACCAATATAGAAAAATAAAATAATCAGTCCCAAAGCTATTGTGAAATGTGTTTCATAGTGTTCAGTACCTATGTGAATATGAATTTCTAATATTTTTCTGATGCATAGATTTAAGGCTACAGAACCCATCCTCTAGGTGTGAAATTTGTGTTCCTGATTGTATCATTCTTTAATAACTTTGCTAAAATATATGTGACCCTTGTATTTATTTAAACTCCTTTCATCTAACATCATGTTTCTTATTTACAAACATGATATGTGGTCTGTGGTTTATTTATCAGAGAATTTTATTATGCCTCGAGTTTTTTCCAGAGGTTCATACTTCGCATTGTGTTTATTTGGTACAAGAAATAAGACAAATTATGCTGCTTTTATGACTTGCTGGTAACCTAAGATAAGGAGAGGTTTTAGTACTTATCTGATCTGCAAACAGTTCTTTTTCCACTGGCAAAGGCAGTCTATCTGCTGGAAGATAAAGCCGATGGAGTTTGTGTCCTCAATTCAGTTCCAAGACTTAAAATCAATTCAGTTAGGGAAGAGTGATAAAGTCATTCTAGTAAAGGTAAGATACAATGGTTTTCCATGTATACTTGATCAAGCCCCTGGCTGCTACTGCTTCACAGGGATCTACAACATGCATATCTTCCATGAACACGTGCAAATATTGTTTACTATTAGTTACCTCTTCTGTAAGAAAAGCATGTTTATAACCTGGAGATTCGCGCAATTTTTTTTGCTTCTCCTAAATGCTTAACTATGAATTACCAAAAAACCCCACGCACATAACACAAAACTAATGGTTAATGTATTGATTTTCCAAATAAAATATCAGTACAGAAGATTCACAGGTTATCTGTAACCATGTAAAGCTGTATGAAAATGACAACAAAAACATTTTACAAATATTTTGTAAAATCAAAGTTCATACTAACCTCATTTCAGTCTTTTAAGTGCATTTCTGTATGCTATGAGCATCAGTTTATAATTCTTCACAGCTCCGCACAACTCAAAAATACTTTTTGCCTTTCCACATACATGAATTGAAATGGATTATTTGAAGCTAACATAAGAAAATAATAAGATACAATGTGTAATATGTCATATACTTTGTAATGTAAGATGTATCACATACATATAATATATGATATACTAAACTCAAAGAACTAGTTGGCAGTTTGTGATTTCTGATTTTTCTACAAACCTTACTTGGAATCATAGAATGGCTTAAGCAGAAAGGAAAATTTGAAGTTCAACTCCCCTGCAATGAGCAGGAACATCAGCTTGGTAAGATTTTTCACAGCCTTGTCCAACATGACCTTGGACACTTTTAGAGATGGGGCATGTACCATTTCTCTAGGCAACCTGCTCCAGTGTTTTGCTGGAAAAAAATTCTTCCTTTTAGCTCATCTGAATCTCTCCTCTTTTACTTTAAACCCATCAATTCTTGTCCTGTCTCTGCAGGTCCTAAAAAAGATCCCATCACCATCTCTCTTAAAAGCCTCCATTTGCTGAAAGGCTGCAATAAGGTCTCCAAGGCATATCCCAAAATTAAATTGTAAAATACAACGAAATTTACACAAAAATATTTATTGCCATTCGGGAAAATGAATAATGTGAGAAACATTATGAGAGGAAAAATACGTTGTAGTGTATTTGGAGTACTTTTATGAAGAGAAGTATCCAGTTGACAAAGATGGAATTTAAATCAGATGCATAAGCTTGAGCGCAAGACACAATGACCGGTTCATTACTACCTTCTCAAAATACAGGTGGTGTTAACCTCTAGGGCTTCTTGCTTTTTTTCCTTGTTTTTTTCCGTAGAATTGCACTGTCTGTTTTGGTAATGTCCCTTTGGGTGTCAGTTTAAGGTTACAGTTATTTTTTTCCAACTTCCACCATTCCATCACTTCAAGGGGTAAAGTAACTAAAGATAGAATCATAGGATCGTTTATGTTGGAAAAAACATCCAAGATCATTGATTCTAACTGATAATGTATCACTGCCAAGTCCACAACTAAGCCGTAATACCAGGTACAACACCAATGCTGAAGGTAACTGAGGATTTACTAAATGACGAGTGCTGAATCAGGTTCAAGGTTCCAAAATTTCAAAATTTTATTTGGTTGAATTAGCTGTATGTGTGATTCCAAGTGTTAGTATCTGCTCGTATATGTTTTTATTTGAATATATATGTTTTATTAATATTAAATCACATTAGTAAAGACATTTAATAAGTAATTAAGGTGGGCTTCTATTGACCTAGACACTGTATATGCATAGTGGATGTAGATCACACTGCTCAAGCATTCCGTCTTCGTAAGTAGACTAGAAACAGAGGTGCACATTGGAGGTATGACTAAAGTGATTCACTGCTGATAGAAACAATGTTGCTCATAAATGTAATTGTATGGTGTGAACAGAGAGAATGAGCAGAAAGAAGTATAGGACCAACTAAAATAAAAGTGGAAAATAAAAGCGGTAGGAGAAATAGCATAGGAGAAGAGAGATGATGCAAGCTTGAAAACAGGAGAAAAAAGTCTAGAAGTGACTGTTGCAAGAAGGAATGTCTCTTTATTTGGTGCTTAGTAACTTCCTTTTTTGCAGTTTAAACCAAGGAAGATATAGAAGAAGTAAAAGCAAGAGAAAGAGACATTTTCATGAGAGACAAGAAATTTATGACACGGTCTTACTAAAGTCAGTTAAGATGCCTTATATCAACTGTTCTGCTTCTGTTTAGAGCCAATATTTCCCTCACCCTTGGCCCATAAAACAGTGCTTAGTTTTACCAGGTTCTGCAAGACACCCTTTTAACTAAAGCCTAATTGGAATCAACTTACCGAAAAATCAGGTGCATTTAGACTCAGTACCTCTAACACTTTCAGAATAATAAATAATTATACATTTCCAGACCAATTATTCCAAGTGAGTACAACATTACCTAATTATCAGACATCAAACATATATGCTTGCTACTTGATTTTTTCAAGGGCACTCAAGCATGACAACAGCAACACACATAGACAAGTTCAGTGGACTAATTAGCAAGTGGTAATGAAAAGAAAATATTGTCAAGGACTCTTTTGTACACAAGCTCATTTGTTGGTGAGTGGAAAGACACTCTGTTTCTGTTAAAATATTCGTTTCTCTTCAAGAAAGTATAATAATGTAACAGAAAATAATTGAAAAGGCAGTTTAGAATGCCAACAAAGCCCTTGCTAGATTTGCCAAATTTCTTAATGCAATAAATATCCACTGGATCTGAATTTTATAGCTTTTTTCCAGGTTGAAAAAAGAATAAGAAAGAGTAAGAATCCTACTGAAGTAAAATGATAACTAGGGCAGTGAAATATGTAAACAATGTTATGTTTAGCAAAAAATGTGCTTTCTTTTTAAAAGAAAGATTATGAACTAGTTTTATACTTCCATTCCATACGACTAGGGAGCCTTGCACATAACTTGAAATTAAGGTTGAGATGTAATTTATTTTTATAAAATTTGATTTGTTGATAATATCTTAATGCTATATAATTTCTCACTCAATACTGATTCTCTGACAAATCTAAAACTCTAAAATTTCTTGATAAGCTCCTGTGTGAATGTCTCCGCTGGAAAGTCTTCCTCTTATTTCTTTTCTCCTGTAGTGATGGTACGTTAGCAAGAACCAAGTCACAAATCACTAGTCTTTACTTTTAAAGAAACAGGTTCCATTTGAAAATATTATCTCACTATCTCAACACTCTGTACGTTTGCAAACTCATATCTAGTCAAGTTGCATTTATAGTATTGATACAAATGCTACAATTGGGTTCTGCTTCATAATAATCTTCTGAACAAACTGAAATTCTACTGTCCATGAACTCTAAAGTATAGAAAAAATATTTTCCTTTTTATGTTGTTATGTGTTTTACCTCCATGTACATCTTAGAGATGCTTTGGTTTTTGTAAATTTAATTCTTACTAAACGAAAGAAAACATAAAAATGCACTGACAACTGCAGAGAATTGTAAAAGGAACCTGAATCCTGAATTCCTGTAAAAGGAATCGTACCTTTCCAACAAGACAAACTGTAGTTAATGTTAGTGAAGAACAAGCCTGTGACAGATAATAGTTTGTGTGTCAAACTGTATGTATGAGGAATGTATAGCCACAGGCAAGTCAGTGTCAGCAGTGGCACCTGGGGACAACAATGTATCACTAAGAAAAGAATCTGAAAGAGACTAAGGCCCAAATTGTGTATTTGTGGCTTAGAGACAGCAGTCAGCCAACAGGAGGGTTTAATTCCTTTTCACATGGGGCAGAAGAAGATGAAAGACTCCACAACCACTTTCTCTTTCTGAAAAAATCCCTGATAACAGAGAGAATGAGCAAGATGAAAGAAAACAGATGTCTTTCTACCATGCTCAATACATTTGTGTTATGTTGTGCACAGTCACCAGGATACTGGTAGTAAGGTTTTTAGAATGTAAGTCTTGCAAGTAAAATGTAAGTAAATAGTCTCCCTTAGAAATAGAAACCAGCAAAAGCACAATAGACGTGTTCTAAATTTCACTGGTTGCCAGCATGTTACGAGTCATTTTCCACATTCCCCTTTTATAGCGGGCATCATTACATGTTCTGAAAAGAATATGTTAAAATTCAAAATTATCTGAGGCCATGCTTCATACAATGATACATACATACTTATATTTCTGTTCTCATAATAGTCAAAGAGGTTTGTCAAAACCCCAGGTCCACCTGTCCTGAGTCATAGAAAAGTTATTTCTTCAGTCATTGTTTTAGTGGGTTCGGCTCACTGTTGATGAGAGCTGCTGTAGAGGTGGCCTGGCTAGAAGGTGAAACTTACTGAGCAAAAGAACATGAGTGTTGAAAAGTACTGATGAGAAAGGGCTGACAGAGAAAGGACTTCCAGGCTGAAACTGCCAGCCTGGGAACTAGGCCTAGGAATGATAAACATCCTTGAAGTACAGCTTGGTACACAGACACTTGACACATCCTGAGACACCACTGACAAGCACAAAAACAAGGCACTGTAACAGCAGCTTATTGTCTGAAAAGGTGGAAAACTGTCTGGAAAAATAAAATTACTCTGAAAGAACATAAAATGCCATTATCTACTGTTTAGGCTAAAAATATCAAAATTAAATGCATCTGTTGTCTGCTCTAAGTAGTATGTCCTATGCTCTCTTATCTCTCTATTAAAGGGCATTTATTTTTATCTAAAATGGACCCTCTCTCTCTGAGAACTCCCCACACTACACCTACTTTTCCTTTCTTAAACAGGTTGAATTCTCCACATAACTTTGTATGAAATCTTGGATTTTTACGAAATCCACTGAGAAGTCCTGTCTGATTTCAGACTCTGAGACACAGATCATCACTGAAGTGAGATTCTGTCTGTTACCTTATCGTACCCCATTTTTGGGGTTCATTTGGTTTGCTCTCCTACCTCTGGGATGGTTGGATCCCCATCTGAAATCAATTTGTCCTTCCCTTTGGGATTGTTTTTCCTCTTCTGAAATCTGTCTAATTCACTTGAGAGTGATGAGTTGTTTATCTCCCAATTAGTACTCTATTATACCTGTTGTTAAATTGTTGATAAGTTGCTTCAGTAATAATAAGTTTCTTGTAAGACAATATGTTTACTTGGCTGTTGCTGTTCTTGCTTGTTGCTACATGACTGATTACTGTTATTATTTATTGTTGACATACTTTTGATTGATCTTATATCAATGAATGCCAATAGTAATTTTTAATAGTTTGAGATATATATATACTCAGTTTGTTAAGCATAGGTATACTTGTTAGTGGTGAGTTTTGTGATAATTTACATGGTAATAGTGATTCATGTGGTATTTGTGGTAATCTGTGGTATAGCAGAGAAACTGAAAGGATAAAGTCTCTGTCCTTGTGTATTACCAAATCCTACTAACCCTTTGTTGTGATCTTTATACATCTCAAGAGCAGTAAGGCTTTAGGTTTTGACAACCATTAAACCCAAAGGATATAAGCTTCTTTGTCAAAAATACTGACTAAAGTGAAATTAATGATTGTTTAGACAGCATCATTTCAAATATTCACAAGTAACTATTGAAACAGAGATGTGTTTTCTTTTTCATTGAGTTGTCAAAAATTTGAGGTTGTATCAAGAGTTTCATAATAATATCAATATATAAGTAATTTGAATACAATGTTTGAGTATTCAAAAACAGGAGGAGGGAGGGGGGAATATGTTAAACGAATAAGTACCATAAAGGATTAACTATGGATATGATACAGAGAGGATTAGCTATTATCCTATATAGACATCTCCACCTAATGTAGCAAAAAAAGGCAGGATACACCAAGTCAGCATGGAAAAATGACATTTTTCCTCAGTCCTAAACTGAAATGTAAGATAAAATTTATTAAAACCTGTGGCTAAGTAAATCACGTATTATGTAAGCTCTCAAATGAGAAGTGTAGAAATATTTCTTACAATATAATATTTCAGAAAACAAGCTGAACGTAATTTTTAAAAGACATTTAAAACATGTTGTTGAGGTCAATTTTTATGAGTTATCTAGACTGTGATACTTATGTCTGAAAAGAGCAAGTTTCATTAAGTCTTAATTATTTAAAAGTGACAGAATTGGTTCAGTTGTGCAGCAAAGAAGAGATTGCAGACTACTACCAGCTCCGAGATAATGTCCCATGCAGTACATTAATGTAACCAAAAATTATCTACATCATGAATTCAAAGGCAGGACAAAAAAGTTACAATAGATATTTAGAGCAAACTTTAACTTACATATTTACATATGTGTTTGATCATATTTCTGGTTAAATCTGTGGATTTTATGGTTTTGCTCTTGTAACAGAGTGTTTTACAGTAACTACATATGTGTGTCTCGACAGCAAAAAGGACTTTTTGCACTTCTCTTCATATAAGGTTATGGTATTCTACAGACCACACACTATTTATCTGACACTACCTCCACTTAAATAAAACCAGACAGATGAGACAAAAAAAAAAAAAAAAAAAAAAAAAAAAAAAAAAAATCACGAGAATCTATGGCAAGGTTAACCATGAGTGGGTGATGGGAAGGTGGTGGTTGCAGCCTTTCTGGATTTTAGTAGAACTTTTAATACGTCCCTCTGCACAGGTTTGGACTGGGATAGATTTTTTTTTTTTTCACAACAGCTACTATGAGGATGTGTTTCGTACCTGTGCAGAAACACTATTGATAACACAGGGATGTTATAGCAATTGCTGAGCAGTGCTTGCGCTGAGTCAACACCTCACCCCACCCCACCACAAGTAGGCTGCAAGTGCACAGGGGGTTGGGAGGGGGCACAGCTGACCCCAACTGACCCAAGGGGTATTCCATACCATATGACACCATGCTCAGCAATAAATCTAGTAGAGAGGTTGGCAGGGTGGACGCTCCTCAGGGACTGGCTGTGCATTGGTCAGTTGGTGGTGAGCAATTGTTTTCGTTTACATCATGAAAACACATGACCAGTGAGCAACCTACTGCAGGGAATGCTTTCCAACACTGTCTCAGCAGTGAGGGAAAGCAAAAGTGGAGAATTTCTCAGAGTTCACCATGATTTCACTTAATTTCAGTGCTGCAACAGGCACAATGAATTAGTTGAATGTCATAAGTCCATGAGGCCTTGTGGGTTTCATCCCAAAGTACTGAATGACCTAGTCAATGTTACGGTAGACCTCTTGATCATTTAGCAATGGTCTTAGGAGGCTGGAGACATCCCCACTGATTGAAAACTAGTCAGTGTTGTTCCAATTTACAAGAAAGGCACAAGGAAATAGGAGATAGTTAGAATGGAACGGGATAGAATAGAAAACATCACAAGAATATTTCTTGATCTTGACTTTGGTAAGGCTTTGGCAGAGTCTCACACAAAATCATGGTTGTTGTTGGTTTGATGGATGGAATTCTTAATGGATGGAACTGGCTGAACGGCTGCATCCGATGTTGCATTTCCTGCCTCTGTGTCCAAATGGAGATAATTTCAAGTGGTGTCCTCCAGGGTTTTGTGTCAGGACTAATAATTTTGAATACATTCATCAGTGACATAAAGGGATTAAATACAGCCTTAGCAAGTTTTTGGATGACACTAAGCTGAGTGATGCAGTTGATATGCTAGAAGGAAGGGATGCAATCCAGAGGGAGTTTTGACAGACTTGAGGAGTGGTATAATGTGAACCTCATAAAGTTCAAGGCGAAGTGCAAGACCCTTTCTCTTCATTGGGCAAATCCCCAATATCATGACAGACTGGGGGATGGATGGATTAGGAGAAGCCATGCTGAGAAGGAGTTGGGGATATTGGTAGATGAAAAATTATATGTCAGCTGCCAAGATACATTTGCAGGCCAGAAAGCAAGTCATATCCTTAGCTCATGAAAAGAACTGTGACAGTCAGTTGAGGGAGGCAATTCTTTCCCTGTGCTCTGCTCTGGTGAGATGCCACCTGTAGTGATGCATCCAACTTTGGGACAGCCAGGACATAAAAATATGGATCTGTTAAAGTGGACCCATAGCAAGGCCATGAAAATAATGAGAATGATGGAATGCCTCTCCTGTGAGGAAAGGCTGAGAGATTTGGGGTTGTTTAGCATGGAGCAGAGAAGATGAGGGTGAGGCCTTATTTCGGTCTTTCGGTATTTAAAGGTGGATACTAGAAAGATGATTTTTTTTTTTTTTTCTTTTAATGTGTATAAAAGTATGTGATAGGACAAAAGCTAATAGATTAAAACTGAAAGGGTTGTGAGGCACTGGAACAGGCTGCCCAGAGAAACTGTGAATTCCCCATCATTAGAAATGTTCTAGTCCAAGCTGGACAGGGCTTTGAGAAATTTGATCTAGTGGAAGGTGTCTCTGCCCATGGAAGGAGTTTAGAACTATATGGTTTTTAAAGGTCCTTTTCAACCCAAACCATTCTATGATTCTAGAATTCTAAGATCGAAAAACATGAGGTTTATTCTTTTTGCCCTTTCTACAATGTAATAGATTCAATTTCCATTCTCTTTCTCTGTGTTGTAAAACGTAGTACAAAATACAAGTTAGAGTTATAGATTTCACTGGGCAGACATTCTAAAACTATCTTCTATGAATTTAGTTTTGGTGTCAATGGTTCATGTTAGCAATTTAACTATATATAGTGTATCTGTTATCACTTCATGTGATGTTTCAAGTATAGTTGAAAAGATTACACAAGAATACTCTATAACCGCCACTTTGACTGGTACTTGGAGCATTACTGTACTGCAGTTTTCACAAATACTGTTATTTACATTGATACATCGGTACCTAAAATACTCATTCTTCTCATAATGTGCTGTAAGAGTGTATAACAAAGCTTTGCTTCTATCTAAGAAGAAATTTTACTGTAAGATGATAGCTGAAAGCCTATCAATCAAATCCTGAGAGGGAAAAAACAGAAAAAAACAAGCCAAGATGATATGTAGAATCTCCTATTTAACTCTATTGTATGCTACATTAAATTTCTAAACCTCACTTGCATTTGTTGAACTATCCATTATAATTCATTTACACCTGAAAAATTACTTCAAAGATATGCGTACAGAAATGTTCAAAATAATTCATGTTTAATACACAGTGTAACTTTTCTGTACCATGTTTACTGAAGAAATACAATCCAGCTTCCCAGTCAGCTATGAAGGTCATACATATAGCTATTTTTCTTGAAAACATCAAGTCCTTAAGAGGAATTTCAACAACTTTATGCAATTAATTTTTACATGATTTTTCAAATACAAACCTAGTATTAATGAATTATTTCACATGTTGTGGTATCAGAAATTAGCATGTAGTAACTACAGAAGGTTAATAAATTATTTTACCAACTTGGGTTGGAATACAGCTAATTTTATTCATCGCAGATTGTGTCACGCTATGTTTTTGATTTGTGACAAAAAGAGTGTTGGTAACACACTGGCATTTTAGTTATTGTTGAACAGTGCTTACTTTAAGTCAAGGACTTTTCATTGTCTCATTCTGCCCAGCCAGTGAGTAGTCTGGGGATGTGTGAGAAGCGAGAGGAAACATAGCTGGGGCAGCTGACCTAAATTGACCAAAGGGGTACCCCAGACCATATTATGTCATTCTCATCAATAAAAGATGGGAGAGAAAAGGAGGAAGGAGGTGATGCTCTGAATTACAACATCTGATTGCCCAAATCTGTTTGTCCCTGCTACATGTGTTGAGCTCTGCTTTCCTTGAATGGCTGGTCGTCTGCCTGGCTAAGGTAAGCAGTGAATGGATTCCTTATTTTGGTTTGCTTTAGTGAAGTTTTTGCTTAATCCTTTAAACTGTCCTCATCTTAACCTTCACCATTCTGATTCTTCTCCCCATTGCATTGTGAGGGAAGTAAGCAGGTGGCTGTGTGGTGCTGAGCTGCCTACTGGGGTTAAGCTATAACAGTGCTTTCTGGAACCCAATGTGAGTCTTGAAAGGTTTGTGATAAGGACAGATTTCAGTGTGATAGAGTGAATTCATAGCTGCTGTAACTGTTCAGCTGTTAACTGCCCATCTCCTTTGCTTGCCACGAGGCTTGCTTGCCTTATTGTATATAAAAGTCTAGTGCTTGCTAGTGGCTGCTTTTGCTGTTTCCTGTATTCCTTATCATCTTACTGTTCTATGCCTGGGAATATTTTGATAACAGCTACAACAATCTGCCTTGGTTAGCAGATGGACAGGGCATTTTTTGTCTTCCTGTGCTGCTGTACTACACAGGCTGGAACTTGAATGAGAACTCCAGTCAAAGGGACTACGACCTGTGGATAACTCCACATGGGAACAGGGATGCCTCATAGGCATTTGTGTCCATCGATAAGGCTATTTCAGAACATTCCAATGTCCAGAGTAATAGTGTTTGTCTTCCTGAGTAGCTTCTAGGCATGAGGAAACCCTGCTTTTCCTTAAAAAAACCATCTGCCTGCAAGAGGAAGAAGTGAATGAATTTGTTACGTTGCTTTTCTTGAGCATGCAGCTTCTGCTTTAATAAGCTTAAGCAATCAGGGAGTGTTCAAGCAGCTCTGTGGTGCTTAGCTGCCTACTGGGGTTAACTTACAACAATAACGGAGACTTTTAAGTAAGAATGCTTCTTTATTTTTTGTTTTCCTGTTATTGCTCAAATTTGTTGCTTTGTTGATAGAAATAAGCTTTCATTCTCTTCATGTCCAACTTTTGATAAAATTGCAACCAAACAGTGACCCTGTGTTAAAGAGATGAGTTTGTTACTATGGCAATGGTTGAATAATTACAAACTAAGAGTCTGACTTCATCACTAAACTGAGATTATAGATGCTTTATAAGGCATTCCACCAGTATTTAGATATCTCAAATTAACTTTTGGTGGTATTTCCTGTGGAAAACTAACTGTGTACCATATACATCTTTAATTTGAACTTCTTTAACAGATGGAGAATGATGAGAGGAAAGAAAGAAGCTAGCAATGGCATTTCAAAAAGCTTGCCTAGGCATATTCAGGAAGTTTGTAGTAGAGCAAACATCTGAATTCTAAGACTTGTAATCTAGGGCCAACTCTATTATAGTGGAATGGTTTAGCATCCTAAGTAAATTAATAAAGAACAAATATCTGAGTTTGCTATCCTGTTATCACTTTCCCTGAGGCATTTTTAAGGATTCTGAGGGGGAAAAAAAGGATATAGAGTTCCATTGTTACTGATTAAACAAATGTATAATCCTTTGTAAGTTATTTCTGTTGTCCATGTCTTTGGTTTCATTCGTGTTTTGTTAATATACATTTGAAAACAATGAATGTTTTCAACATTAAAAACTGTTGTCTACAGTTTTTAAAAATTCTCTGTGAACTCAATGTAAGTAGTTTTAAATTATTTCAGATCATATGAATACAGAAAGAAAGTTAAAAAATATTGCGGAAGCTGTGTCTATCAAGTGCCAAAAAAGTGAATGAATGAACATTACATGTGAAACCTCCTTATTTCTTTGTTATCATTACACTGTATTTAAACTGCTCTGCATACCAGGGGGCATTAGCTGAAATGCAACTTTCAATATTATGAGACAATCAGACTTAATAGAATGTAGCAGGATACAAAATACTTTGTTCTTTTGCATCAGCTGTGTTTTAACCTTATCAGAAAGTCAGATCTAAACTACTATTCAATAATTTGAAATGCATATAGCATAAAATAAAATATAAATGTCCCTTTAGGGACCTAGAATTAATATTTTCAAATAGAAGATTAAAGAAAGTGAAATGATGCCTTTGAATTCAAAGGCTCAAGAGCAACACTGATTTCACTTCTGATATTTCAAAGAACATAATTCGTACTAACTTGAACAACTATGTTTACAGGTAAGTAAGGTTTTTTAAAACTGTTGTGGGATCTTCTTGCTTTTTCCATTAATAGTACAAGACAACCAAATTTCTCAATCATTATATGTCAGATACTGAAAGAATACTGGTGTTTTTTACATTGGTATGTGGAAAACAGAAGCAGTCTGAATGAAATAAGACAGAACTCCAGATGCACTCTGAAAGTCTGTTTGTTGTCTGTTATCTCCTCCATAACTGCAACATATATAATCAGTATATGTAAGGGGACAACATATTTTTCAAGGCCATTATTGATTTGCTTGTACACCTAGTATGTGAAAAAAACTAAGAAAGTATGCTATAATTCTTTTTATTTTGGCTACAAATATATTTTCCATACATAGGCTTTGATTTTCTTGATTTTTTTTTGCCTTATGAGCAATCAATACAGCAATTGTCACAGGTGAATTAAAAAACTGTCTTTTTTTTTTTTTAAACCTACAAAACTCACCTTCCCTTTTATGATTGCTACCCCAGTTATTCACAAATATTGAGGAAACCCAGTGTTTGGTCAGATCCTATTACGGTATATATTCTATAAATGCAATTTTAAAAAATAGTTTCTTCCTCAAGTAGTTTATAAACTTCTAAAACTCTTTTATAGAAGCAAGTGTCTGCAGAACACTTGCATGTGCAACTGATCTGTTTTGTTCAAAGTGCTTTGCAAATAGAGAACTTGAATGATGGTTGGGTTACTCAGGCTACTTCCCTACAGCTGTGCTTAGCTGTGTATATTGCTTGTCTTAACACCTAATTTTTCACTTTTGAGATAATACTGACTCCAATGTTCAGTGCTATTTTGACATGGATTCCTGAAGACTAAATGTGCTTTCTGCGCTTACTGATACGCTTTACCCTGTCAGAATGCAAATCATTTAACTGCTGTTTTGAACATCTTGTCCTAAGCTCTGGTTGCCAATGTGATATTAACTAGGGATTTTTCTTTGTAAAAGGTTCTCCTCTCATTTAGGCATCATGAAAGAAGCAAAAGGCTGGTCTTTATGGGAGTTTAGTTCTTTTTATTGAAAGCTTGTTTTCTTTCATTTTTCTATTATTTCCTTCTTTTTTTTTAAAATTTTATTTGTATTTTCATAGTTTCTTTATTTATCTGTCTTTTCTTTCTACCATTCTTCTTGTTTATGACTTTGGCATTAATATTTTTTGCATTTAAAATTAATGTATTGACTGAAAAGGAGGAAAATTTTATTATCTGAAAAACTACTATATTGTGTCCTCTTGCAACAAAAGTATCTTCCAAATCTTACAGATTAATTTAAAAAAAAAAATTCAAGGAAAAGAAAACAACTTTGGCATTTCTAAGTACCACAAGGGCCATATTTTTTGTTTGGTTAATGAGGATATGCTTAACATATGGTTCCTAAGATCCTTTCTAGGTTATTCTCATGTGTGTATTAGAAAAGATGATCCAGTTAGGAGATACTGTCATCTCTTTGACAATAGACTTGTCTTCAGAGGAGCACAAATTCAAGCTACTAGAAGTTCAGCTTCTATTTACTGTGTTTTTCTTAGCTGTCACAGAAATGAAACCATCATTGCGTTTGCAACATATTGAGCAACCTGGTCTAGCGGGAGGTGTCCCTGCCCATTGCAGGCGTCTTGAAACTAAATGCTCTTAAAGGTCCCTTTCAACTCAAACTATCATATGATACAAAGATTTTATATGCTGTCGGTAACTCCTTCATTTTTGTTTCACAGATTTTACTTTATACTCCAGAAAACCAAGCATAGTGCACAAAAAAAGTGAACGATAGTCACTGAAGTTCATTATAAATAATATCTGATAATATGTGTGAACAGGGACTTAATAACCAATAAATATAAAGCATTTGTTTTCCAAGAAGTTATAATGTCATTGGAAACAGGAATCAATGGGGAGTTTGAGCAGATCTCACTGAAAGGGGAATACAAAGGAAAAAAAGCATGCTGAAAATCGTCATCATCATTGGCACCTCCCGCATTTGGAGGAGCCCCACAGGGGAGGATATTTATCCGTGTTCCCTCTTTCTTATAACTGCTTTTACCATTTCCTATGGGCATTTTCTCCCTTAACTCCTCTCTCTCTCTCTCTCTCAATATCCCTCCTTTAGTTCCTCCAAGACAAACTTCATTATTATAGCTCAGGTATGCCATCAGCTACACATTCTACTAATAAATGTTCATATATATGAACCCATCTTAATATTCCTTCTGTGCTAATAAATATTGATATAGATGAACTTGTCTTAATATTCTTTCTGCAAAAAGCATATATTTAGTTAGAAAGTCACAATAATTTTGTAAACTAGAGGAGAAGACATGAAGCTGCAGTATGTATTATTATTTATTTCTCATCAGCCTTTTAATACAGTTCAAAATGGGCAAGTATTGGTTCTAGCTGCCTCAAGTAACTAGGCATTTTAGTTCAGTTTCATGCTTTTAATTTTGTTAGAACAATTTTGTCTATTACAACCCTGAAGCAATAAATCATCCAGCTTCCCTAATTGCCCTTCCTGTCATTTGAGAATTTCAACAGAAATATAAGAAACACCCACCTCTTTTGATCAGATCAAAGATTCCTTTAAAAGCTTGTATACCAATTTATCACCAGGAAAAGATGTTTCCCCTCTGTATTTTATAAATTATTTGGTTATTTAGCTTTTATGCATTTTTCAGAAGGCCTTTTCCATGTTTTAATATCTAATGAGGTCATACCTTTATAAAGTGGAAATAAAAGTTCTTAAAAGAAAGCTTATATATCTAATCTATTGACTCAAAAGTAATTTTTACTGTAATTTATGCAGGTACACATATATTAGCTAAAAAATATAATTCCACATTTGATTTATATGATGAAAAAAGCTGAGTAAGGAAATAAATTACCTCCTAATTCTGTAAGGGAAAGATTCAATTCTGTGATTATCAGTATTAATTAGTACAGGACATGTACTATACCTTCACTTTAGAACATGTATTTTTTTTCAATTAGTTTGTAATTGTTTTAAATATTTGTGGAATATATTTTCTCTTTTTCTTCCCCTCTCCCCTGATGTTTTACTTGCATATTTGTATAATAGATATCTTATTATGACTAAACTGTTCTAACGCTGCAAAAATAAAATGCAGTAGTGTTTTTAATTGACATACAGAAATATATATAGAAAAGTTACTTTTTAATACATTTTTATGTTGCCTTAAAATATGTGCACTAAGATAACCTAATTAAACAAAAAAAATACAATAGCTAAAATTACCTGGACTCCTTTGGAAGTAAGGTACTATATGTAGTGGTTTTAGTATTATATTTATGTATATGGTTATGAGATATTACAATGGTTAAAAATTGTTACGGTGTATCTTTTTCTTTTGAGGTATCTACTAGAAAGATGTAAGGACAATGTATGAATCACAAGGACATAGCACTGAATTGAAAATCTGTCAAAATAATGGGAGTAAGACACTGTGTGCTATGCCTTACACTGGTGAAATCCATCCTTTTGGTATCTGAAGATAGTTAATAACTGAAGAAAATGAAAGAATTCCCACTACCACTCTCTGGAAGCACTTGGAGCAGATGAATAAGCAGAATAAAGGAATGTCTGAGTATGTCTTGGTGAAACACTATCAAGACTCTGGTCAAAATTAGCTTGAACATTCACTCTGTGCATTTGAAAATTCATGCAGAGTAGAGATGAATCAATAGTAAGTACAGGGAGTATCACACCAAGAAGTATCGAGCTTGTGTTTCTACAATTCCATCCTATAATAGATCTACTGCCTGCAGACTTGGAGACCTACCATCTGCCTGTTTTCAAGACAACCAGACCAGGCTTCCCACAAGCTGACAGTGCAATTTAGCAACAATATAGATATAATCTTCAGAAAAAGACTAAGCATTTTAGTACTTATTTCAGGACACATTTGAGTCTGAATTGTTTTCTTTCTTTTCTTTTATTATTGTTTTCCTCCTGACCTAGTTCTTTATTTTATGATGGTTTTGTTTCCAGAAGTTCAATGTTAGACAAAATAGAAACATAAAAGATAAAACACAAAGTCATTACCATTTCTTTTTTGTCAAATGAATTATTTTCATTTAAAAACCAAGCAATAATCCACAATGGCACTGAGTCATCAGTAATCATTCAGTCCTTCACTAACTCTTAAGGAGGATCCATTTCCCGCTGAAGTTAATGACTAAGCTGCAGCTGTTTTCAATGAAAATAAAAGCAGGTGTCTTTAGTGTCCAGGCTGTCATACCTATTGAAAATGCTGAATGAAAAAAGATATTTCAATCAAGAAAAAAAAAATCTACTAATAAAATACAATCCAAGAAGTATACTGGACATCTATATATTAATGAACAAACAACCCCCCCACACAAAAAACAAACACAAAAATAAAACAAAACAAAACAAAACAACAAAAAAAACAAAACAAAACACCTTCTATCATCATCTTTGTCCTGTCTTATTCCAATACAGCTTTTCCCATTTTCTTTGTTTCTGCCGATTAATAAAGAGATAGGGATAAAATGACCATTTTTTAACTAAAAGAGTCTTGAAATTATTTTTTTAAAGCCCCTAAGTACTGTGAATTTTGTCATATAAAAACTCAGGAATAATTAAACTTCTGCATTAAAACATTTTAGAAAAATAGATTTCTGTTTCCACCAAAACTTGTATTAAAATATGCCAAGGATTAATAGGAAGTGACACACTTGCAACAAAGCTTTCAGATGTATTATTTTCTTGCTTCACATCTATAACTATTTTGCAAAAGAGTTATCATATGCATTGTATATCTACGATATATCTATATATATTGAATATCTATGTCTATATACAATACTGTATATTATCATATACAATATACAGTTATTTATTTTATAACTACTATTGAATCTAGTAGTTTTAATTAAGCAATAATTAGGCTTCACAGAAGCATAAGCGCAGTAAATATTTTCTGTTTCTTCTGTCATTTGGTTGAACGAATGCTCAGCATAACTTTTCCACAACACAGTTTCAGTGTGCTTAATAAATAAATTGTTATAATAGACAAGAAATTAATATGAAAATACAAGAAATTGCCTCTTTCATGTATCTCAGAAAGGTTAAAATAGTTCATTTTGTGATGCTTATTTTTTCATGTTGCTGAATATATATAGTAAGCAAATAACTAGTTTAGCAAACATCAGATCAAATAATTTACTTCCAATATCTATCATTAGACAGTGTAAAGCACAAAAAAAACCCCCATATAAATGAAATCAATATGTACGTATGTGCTGCAAAACAGTAACAGAAATGTTTCTTCTTTCAAATCTTTACAAATTACTTAATTTTCTTTCAAAACATCATTACATGATTTTAAAAAAATAGGAAAGGTGAGTGCTTTCATTTAGAAAAAACACGGCACACCTAGAAGCTGAAGTGAAAGAATCCCAGATTGTTAGAAGGAGTAAACACAGGAGATGCATGTGAGAAATGAAGGATACAGATGAGTTCTGGTAACACTCTTCTCATTGAATGTAATGGTGGTTGTTTCCCCCACAGCCTTTTAATCATGTACTATTATTTAAAAACAACTATAGCAATAGTGTTCTGTCAGGCAGTTCTATTTTCCATTACTGCAGTCTCTTCCGGACATTTTATTATCATCTATGAAATCAGTTGTGTCTGAAAGAGAGCTGTCTGCAGTAAATTTATTTATTGAAAGGTGGCGGCAAGACTTTCTTTAAGAAAAGAAGAATCAATTCAGCAAAAAAAACCCCAAAAAACCTCCCACACTAGCAGCCACTGCCACACTTCTTGCTGCTTTTAGACATAAAACTCAAATCTTCTTTCTTTCAACAAACAGTCTAACACAAATAAAACTTGCAGGTTTTCCAGGTATCGCCACTGACTTTTTTGACTGACTTGTTCTGGTGCTGTGGAAAGTAACCTGCAGTTTCCTTCAGTTATACAGACTTAAGAATACTTGATATGTTTACTCTCAATTTAGAAGACCTAGGCTCCTTCAGGACTATGTATGGGGAAGAAAACAGCCTGCCTTTCCTATCTCAGCCCATTCCTGTGAACAAAAGTTACAGTATAACGTATCTAAACACTTTGAAATACGGAATTTTTTTTCTCTGCGTTACCCTTTTCCTAAGACGGTGAGAGGGACCACTCTGATTTTTCTTTATGCCTCAACATATGTTATACATGAGGTGAAAAAATCACTCTAGGGGCTGTACACGTGCTGGGAGCCCTGTCCCCAGGGAGGCTTCTCCTGGCAGCCGATCAGGGCAGAGGAAGCTCCCGCCAGCGGCTGCGAGCGACCCCTCCTTGCTGGTGGGGCTGAT
>VZRR01002855.1:28665-116590 GCA_013398015.1 Oreocharis arfaki | reverse complement strand
GAGTGCGCCCGTGGCCACGGCAGCCTGTTCTTCACCAACGGCAGGGACACGCAGCCGGCTGCTGCTCGGAAATCGCGCCCAGCCTGCCACAAGAATGGATCTACAGGACTATAGAATCAAATATGAAAAATCATGAATTAAAGTAATTCAGTCCCTTATAGAATCATATAATCATTTAGGTTAAGATCATCAAGTCCAACCTGTACCCTAGGACTTCAAAGTCTACTGCTAAGCCATGTCTCTCAACATGTTTTTTAAATACTTCTAGGGCTTGTGACTCAACCACTTCCATGGGAAATCCTTCCAGTGTTGACAACCTTTTCAGGGAAGACATGTTCCCTGATATCCATTCTAAACCTCTCTTGGGGCAGCTTGAGACCATTTCCTCTCATCCTATTACTTGTTACATGAGAGAAGAGAATGACCTCACCTTGCTACCACTTTCTTGCAGCAGGTGCATATGTTTTTTATTTGCAGGTTGTTTTGACCTTTTTTCTCAGAATTTTCAGTCTATTATCAAGTTATAATTTGCCTTTGACCAAGTTATAACCCATCACTACTATATCACTGCAATCCATTTGACTTTAAAATTTGTTTTTATTAAGCATGTGCATAGGACTGAGGACTTTGAACTGCCACAGAAAATGGTTCAAAGGGTTATATATGAAAGAGAGGCCAATATTTGTGTGATAAGCTAGGAGAGAAATGCTCATCAGTTAGAGACAGATTGCACCAGAGAGATTGAAATATGGATGGCAAATCACATATGCAGAAAAAGACCCCTCACTGCTCGCCTTATAAGTAACCAAAAATCCTTAAAATGCCTTTTTTTTTTTTCCTTTGGTAGTCTCAGCACTTTGACTGTGTCTGAGAAATTAGTTTGACAAGGCATTTGAGTTTACATATGCCAGATGATGCTAAGTGGGCAATGAATGTTATTTCTGTCTTGGTTCATGTATTTTTAAAATATACTTTATTAAACACATCTACCTTTAAAATGGAAAATACATAATTTATAGATGTATGTACTTATAATGGGAGAGCAGTTGAACAAACTTCAGAAAATGAGAAATATTTATTCTCTCTACAACACAAAATTACACTTTTCCATGGAGGGCTCTTCCCTTGCAGGTGCATACCATTGGCTGTCAGGACCAATGCTTGAGCAGGATGTACCGAATTCCTGTTGTGGAGGGTCTGACTGTTAATGTCACTATTTTCTATACTGATACTGAGCATGCACCTACTGACAGATGCAGACAACACCTCCTCACTCCAGGGAGACAGTGCCCTGCAAGCACTCCACCCACACACTTCTGGTTAATCTCTGACATCAGCTTAGAAGAAGGAAAAGACAGCATGACAACATAGTAATCTGTTCATCTACAAAATATTTTGTTTTCTTAATTCATGTTTCATCAGTCTACTAATCCAAATTACATCACTGAACAAAACCAGTGTTATTTATAACTTTCTTTAAAACTATATACTAAAGATCCTTCCTACTGAAGGTAGAAACAGACCCAGAGGTGTCCATCAAAAGGATGAGGGGCAAAAACCTCAGTTCTCACAGAGTTTCTGATTAGACCTTAGAGGAAAAATACCTACCACAATTGCAATGGTCAAACACAGGCTGCCCAGCAAGGCTGTGGAAACCATAGCCTTGGGGAGATAGGCAGCCTGACCTAAATTACTCTCCTCTTTGAGTGGTGGATTGGACAAGATGACCTTTAGTATCTTTGACAACAGGTATCATTCATTCTCTGAACATATTTATATTGTGGTCATTGCCCTAACATATGAATGCAGAAAGCATTACCGTTTCAGTGATAACATGTAAATTTTATACATGTATACTTATATTTTAGAACTTGACATAGCCTAGAGAAGTGATAATAAGATACAAGACATATTCAAATAGATCTTTATGACAGAAGAATTTCTTTCAATCAGTAGAACTTAGGTCCTTGTTTCACAGTCCTCTTTTCTTGACAGAGACCTCATTTTTTCCTAAATGCACGTTCTCAAAAAATAATTTAAATCAGCCTAAAACTAACTCCTTTAATAATATACATAATACTAAGAAAGCCTTGATCTCTGTTAAAATAATTATACATCTTATCCTAGTAATGGAAACTGCCTGGGCTGATAAAGTCATTTTACAACATTAGCAGGTCTGGAAGCCTTTAGATCCAGGTTTGTACTTCATCTAGTTTTTTGTGTCACACACAGAGAAAGTATATATCTGAGTCCTGGTAGCTTTGGAAAACCTTAGAATATAGGAAATAGGAAACATTGGCTTCTTTAAAGTAATTATTCCTGAGACCTTACAGTGATTATACTGACAAATACTTGGGGGTAAAAAAAGAGAAAGAAAAGAGTCACTGAATTCCAACCGACATATCATCTACTTCTTTCATGAATTACTCTGTGTATTTGTAGGGAAGAAAAATACAGAGGTGATTATACTAGAAGAAATTAAGCCCATTTATTAAAATTCACTGTTTGAAATCTAATTTGTAAAGGCATTATCATTAGACTTTACTTTCAGAAGGATTTTTTGTTAGAGACTGAAATTTTTAGTTGCCTAAATAACACGTAGTGTAGAATTAACTCTGTTACCGTGTGAAGAAGTTCAAATAATCTTTCCTTTAGGAGTGCAAGAACTCTGTGGGGAAAATGTAATGCCTTTCACAAGGTCAAGAAGTGGACCCGTGTGAACCCCATGAGGTTCAGCAAGGCCAGGGTCCGTCTGGG
Source organism: Oreocharis arfaki (assembly GCA_013398015.1). NCBI lineage: Eukaryota > Metazoa > Chordata > Aves > Passeriformes > Paramythiidae > Oreocharis > Oreocharis arfaki. The sequence goes on along the minus strand of VZRR01002855.1, from coordinate 113,833 downwards.
TCCTTCACCTGGTTCATGGCAATCCCTGATAGTAATACTTGTCTGGAGGATGAAGGGATTGCTGGCAGCTCTGCCAAGAAGGAGCTGGAGATGCTGGTGGGTGAAGGGCTGAGCATGAGCGGCTAATGTGCACTCGCAGCTCAGAAAGACAACTGCATCCTGGTCTGCATCAAAAGAAGCCTGACCAGCAGTGTGCAGGAGGCGATTCCTCCACTCTTTTCTGGTGAGACCACACCTGGAGTGCTGTGTCCAGCTCTGGACTTCTTAGTGCAGGAAAGACATGGGTCTGTTAGGGAGGAGGGCTGCTGGATGGGACTGTCAGAGACTGGAGAAAAGAAGGCTCTAGGGAGACATTACTTGTAACTTTTCAATACTTGAAGGGGACTAGTAAGAACAGTTTAAGAATGTAGATTTAAACTAGATATAATGAAGACTTTTTTTTTTTTACAGTGAGGGTGGTAAAACACTGGAACAAGTTGCAGAGAGGCAGCAGATGCCCTATCACTGGAAATATTCTTGGGCAGGTTGGACGAGGCTTTGAGAATGCAATAGGTGTTCCAGAAATGAGATAACAGTGAAAGAAAGAAGCATATTTCAACTCCTCTGGCATCAGTCTACAAAGCGGGACACCCTCCTTCCCCTTAAGGAGTAATTGCAGAGCATGAAGGAAAAAAAAAAAAAAAGATTAACACCTAGAAGGCAATTTCGCCTCTCTGTTGGCAAGTGGAGGCTTATTGGGTGGTGATGATAACCCATACATTTTAATTAAAGATCATGATGAAAATATGTTAGGTTTCAATGTTTTAAATTGATGTACCTGCCAAATGCTGTTGTGTGGTCCTCAGGAGCAGACATCAATCCCAGACTTGGTAGAACCTCTGAGTCTACAATGTGTGTGCTACGACGTGTGAACTAGTGAGTGTAGCCAATGTTCTCCCTCATTGAAAAAATGATAATGATTTCTGCTGTGGCACAAAATGGAATTTTTGAAGTCATGACTGAGAAATAACAAATTTTCTCCAGAACTCACTCCCCATATAACTCAGCCGTCTGGCTAATTGGGGAAGCAGACAGGGGGTGGTATTTTACGATTGATTATTGGTATCTGAGTGCTAATACAGCCACGCTAACAGCTGCTGTACCAAACATTGCAAATTTAACTGCTACTTTGCAAGTAGCTGCACACCCATTGATGGTGGTACTAGGTATAAAAAAAATATGTTCTTTATGTTTCCCTTGAAGGAAGAGGATAAAAAGGAGTTTCCTTTCACTTGGGAGGGAATACAATACACCTTTAGCAGACTCCCACAGAGGTACAAATATTCACCTATAATTACTCATGCCGCACTTGCTGAACTTTTGCAGAAAGACCAACTCCCCCAAGATGTGAAAATGTAACAAAATGTATGGATGATATTCTGATTGGAGAAACTTCCCCTGAGAACGTGGGGGAAGAGGCAGCAGCAGTATGGCAAGCAGTAAATAAAGCAGAAATTGAAATTCCATCTGGAAAATATTTGGGAACAAGTAAAGAAGGGCAAACCCTGAGTGTCGAAATTGGAGCATAAAGAGGCAATAAAAATCTTAACTGAAGAATTTAAAAGATATCGGTCACTGGGACCAGGACACTCACACAACCCTATTATAGCTGAATGCGGTTTCTATATTTTATTATAGCACATATGTAATTGAGATTACTATTTTCCCTTGGTATGTCTAGAAATTACCTTGATTTTCATGATAATAAATATGACTCAAATGAAAAAAATATGGTTTTCCCACTTAAATTGGACAAAATTTAATTTAACAGAAGTCTGACAAATATTTGACCTCGTTAGTATGTTTGTTTGTATAGAATTAGTTGCTTCCGCTCTCTCCTCCTTATCCTTTTATTTTCTTAAACCTGAACTCACTTAGGAAAGGATAAAGTTTCTAAGTAGGTGAATATTTACAAGAATAGATCTGGATTTTGCTTCACTTAAGGAATTTATACTTCCGCATTTCATATTTCTTGTCTGGGATTTTATTCTAGAATTTTATTACATACATATGAAGCAAATTATAGTTAAAATAATATGGAGGTATGGAAGTCATGTATGGAAGGTCAACAAACAGCTTGTATTTTTACCCTTTGCATTTTGTTAATTGATCTATTTGAACACTGTGCCTTTTTTTTTCTTATATGATACTATGATTCAGATTTTACCCAGAACTTTGTATTCATTGCATGAAGCTTTTATGCCTGTTTAAAGTACCCATTGTTCTTCTTTTGGATCCATTTCACTTCTTAATGGACCAATGTCTAAACAGAGCATTTCTATTGAAATGATAAAAGGGCTTAACTTTGGCACTTAACAAATTATAATTAAAGTGACACAGAATAGTCTCCTGAACTTTGTTAAACCAATTAGTGAAGCATATCCTTGCATTTTCTTCTCAAAATAGTGAAATAAATTCAAAAACCCATCAGTTGGCTGATCAACAGTTCCAAATGATACCTAGTCCCAATGAAATAAATTACTAAATTCCCATTGATTTCTTTATTATTAAGATATCCTACAATAATAAATGAGAAAAAATAGTCCACTAAGCTCAACATTTGGCATTAAACTTTTGATTTTGTTCTCGCTAAAGCTAGTGAATAACTCCTAAATTGCATAGAATTAGATTTGGAACTGAGAAAAATATAGAGGATATAAGCAGTATGATCTAATTAATACCTACCTGTCCTATCTGAAAACAAAACAAAAAACCTCACAAAAAGTTCTTGCAGAACAAACCATTATATTTTACCTATAAATGTCTACTGAAAATGTGTTTTACAGTAATTTAATATCATGAGTCATAGTGTAGCCTCATTAATTATGTTGTGAAGCAGTGAGAGGGTGAAAAATCTGTATTGGTCTGCTCTGACAGAAATGGCATTTTTAATACTTACATAGAAGATAAAATTAGGTAGAAAACTTCCTCACTGTTTTCTAGTGTCCTGCAAGAACCAATAGTTTTAAAAAAATTTCCAAACTATGAACTCAAACAACCCATAGAAGTTATGAAGACCTCCTACAATCCTTGCATTTTTCATTAACTGTGTGTGAGAGTAATTTGGTGATCCAAGATATCTGGAAACCCAACAGGCATGTACAAATCCCATCTGCAGGTAGAAATGCTTCTCTGCTTGCAAATGGCAATATACACTAAATTGTGGTATAAACATGTAATTATGTCATTATTTTTTTGCCTTGTATGTGAGTGGGTAAGAAGAATAAACTTCACCCGATTACTTATTCCTTTTCTGCAAAATCAATTCTTAAATCACAGAACAGGAAGTGATGGCACTTGAGAAAGCACCTGAGAAAGGAATGGCATGCTTTACTTTTACTCTGTGTTCGATTCTCTTTGGTGTTTTCATTATCCTTTGAGAGTATCCACCAAAACTCAAGTCAAACATACCCAAACCACCTGCTGTGCATCAAAATCTGGCTGGTAAGGAGAGTCATTGAATCATAGAATGGTTTGGAGTGGAAGGGACCTTAATGACCACCTAGTTCCAACCCCCTGCCATGGGCAGGGACACCTTCCACCAGAATAGGTTGGTCAGAGCCCTATCCAACTTGTCCTTGAACACTTCCAGAGATGGGGCATCCACACCTTCTCTAGGCAACGTGTGCCAGTGCCTCACCACCCTCAAGGTAAAGAATTTCTTCCTAACATCTAACCTCAATATCTCCTGTTTTATTTTACAATAGTTCCCCTTTGTCCTATCACTATCTGCCCATGTAAAAAGTCTGCGTTTCTTTTTTTTCCTAGGCCCCCATTAGGTACTGGAAGGCTGCTATGAGGTGTCCTCAAAGCTTTCTCTTCTCCAGGCTGAACAGGCCCAACTCTCTCAGGCTGTCTTCTTATGAGAGATGCTCCAACCTTCTGATGATCTTTATGTCCTTCCGCTGCACTTGTTCCAATAGGTCCACATCTTTGTTGCCCTGAAGACTCCAGACACAGTACTCCAGGTGGGATCTCACAAGGGCAGAGTAGAGGGGAAGAATCACGTCCCTTGGCCTGCTCTCTTGATGGATTCCAGGATGCAGTTGGCTTCCTGGGGTGTGAGCATATGCTGTTGGCTTGTTCCCAGCTTTTCATCCATGAAAACCCTAAAGTCTTTCTCTGCAGGGCTTCTCTTTATGAGTTCTTCTCCCAGTCTTTACTAATTTTTGCAATTGCCCTGACCCAGGTGGAGCACCTCGCACTTGGACTTGTTGAACTTCAATGGGTTCTCAGGGACCCACTTCTCAAGTTTTTCCAGGTCCTTTTGGATGGCATCCTTTCCCACTGTTGTGTCAACTGCACTGCTCATCTTCGTGTCATCTGCAGACTTGCAGAAAGTGCACTCGATCTCACTGTCTGTGTCATTGATAAAGAAATTAAAGAGCACCGAACTCAAGGCGTCACTTCTCACTGGCCTCCAGCTGGACATAGAACCATTGACCACAAGTCTCTGGCTGCATCCATCCAGCCAATTCTTTATCCATCAAGTAGTCCACCCTTCAAATTCGTGTATCTCCAATTTGGAGAGAGTAAGTCATTTGAGGAATGGCTGGGGGAGCAGGGGTTGTTTAGCCTCCAGAAAAGGAGGCTCAGGGGACACTTTATCGCCCTCTACAACTGCTTGAAAGGAGGCTGTAGCCAGGTGGAAATTGGCCTCTTCTCCCAGGCAACCAACCATAGGATGAGAGGAAATGGTCTCAAGCTGCAGCAAGGGAGGTTCAGGTTGAACATCAGGAAGAATTTCTTCACTAAAAGTGTGGTCAAGCATTGGAACAAACTGCCCAAGGAAGCAGTAGAGTCACCACCCCATAGGTTTTCAGGAAACAGCTGAATGTGGCACTTAACACCATGGATTAATTGACAAGGTGGTGTTCCATCAAAGGTCTTGTCAAAGGTTAGAGGTCTTTTCAAATGTTAATGTTTCTGTGATTCTATGACTGATTGCACACAGCTTGTGTCATCCAGTTTCTGTTCCTATTTCTTCAGAGTTCAAGGAAGAGTGTGGTAGGTTTTGTCCTTTTGGGAAGTTTTATTAACTTTTTATTTGAAGGACATTTTCCTTACACAGCATAGGTGGAGCAGGACTAATGTCACCAGTATTCTGAGAATCTTTTGGTTAGTAAAAGCAATAGTTACACAAGAAATGATTATTCTTTAGAATGACTGCTGTAATCATACTCGTGTATCTTTTTAAGATCCCTAGTTCCTAGAGCAATACAAGTAACATAAATCTCAGATAGTGTTAATACCAAATGCATCAGGAATCTTTGAATAGGAGGCAAAACTAACGTGAAAATATGATGGAGTTCAAAATGATGAGGATGTTGGTATCAAGGATAGCAAAGTAATCAGTTTGCCCCATTTCTATTTTCTACTTTCATTAGTTTTACACTCATAGACTAATAGGCTAATACTTTCTGCTTGAGTCTTATGAAGCACTGTCAATGTCTCCAAATATTTCCGCAAGAGAAGAGAGCTTTGTGAGAAAGGAAAAACTAGAATAAAAATTTTCATTGTTCTTGATAGTTAAAAAGGAGTTTCTGTAATATACATTCCATATAAGTCCATTACATGGAGTTATAATTCCATCAACAAAAACAGGCAGTATTACTGCCTCTAAAAATATTTTTTAAAACAACTATATTTCATATGATAAAAATATCTTGTATCTTAAAAATATATTAAACCCTTTCTGCTGCACTTTAAACATATTTCTTTTCTGCAAATTTACAACTTGTTTGATTATTTATTGTGTAAACTGTGTAAATTTTAACCAGTCAATCAAGCTTTTCATTGAATTCAAGTAATTGAAAGCAGATTATAGGAAAAAAAAATAAACGCAAATTAATCTGCTGGAACACATCTGTCATTTTTCGTTTGTTTTATCTTTCATTTGAACTTCACTGTAATTTATTTAGATTGATAACCATATAAAATATTTGTCTAAAGCCCACTGAAGAAAAGACTTTACGGTAGATTGATTGGGCCATTCATCACTCCCACTATCATCTCTGAAGATATTTCCATCACATTTAGTGATCCAAAACCTGAGTGTCATAATGCTCTCTAGGCTGTTGCAAAATAAGTGCAATGTTTTTAAAATATCCGTTCAACTATTGTGGTCTCTCACTGATGACAAAAGTTTAGATGAAAATACCTGAAAAGAAAATGACTAGTTACACTCCGCTGTGTGAGTCGTAGTGATAAATGCAATAAGATCTGACAGTTTAAATTTAATCAGTATGTTTTAACAGAAGAAGATCATTTTATATTGAGTGTTTAACTATCAGCAGAAACAGAGGGATAATGAGAGTAGAATTCCATCACTAGTCATGTGCAGAGGTTTTGGCAATTAGAACTGCAAATAACAATTCAAATTAGATTTGAGTGGTGGTAAGTCTTGCTAATTTAGATGAGAACAAGCTTAGAAAACACTGTTACCTCAATATAACTGGCTCAGTCCTGAATATATTTTATATTTTCTTTTGCTTATCACTGTGAAGTTTTCTAGTATCTGTGACTGCCTGTGCTTTTACAATGTGTGTAATATCTAAAGTATAATTTATTCTGTGATTTTCAGAGAAGAAATGTGATGCTCAGATTTCCTAGTTTTACTTTGTTCTGCTTTTCTATTTCCATAATTCCATAATTTCCATAATTTACTGTTTAATTTGCTTATTATTTAATGATTTTCCTTCATGTTTCCCTGTTAAAACTTCACATATTGATGTCATGTGTTATTTTTGATGTAAAAGTGTTCTGTCAAAATACCTAATCAATCAATCAGCAAGTAATTGAGCAGTAAAACGTATATTCCTCATGGAATTGGGTATGTGAGCGATTGTTTTGTGTTTTGTTGGTTTGTTTGTTTTTTTTTTTTTTTTTAAGTAGGAAATTCTAGCTTATTTGAGGGATATATATGTATAGGAATAAAAATTATGCTATAAAAATTAACAGGGTCCTTCTTTATCTGACTGATAAAGCAGTGTAGTGTGAGTTTTCAAAGGCAAGTAGTGACTAGTCACACACAAACAATGAAGTTGCTCCAGGAATATATTTTATCACCATTAGGATTAATTCCACTGCCACTGAAGTCAAAGGGGTTTTTCCTCTTAGAGTGAACGATTAATTAGGACTTGCTAATAATGCAACTGTGAGGCTCAAGAAAAAAACAAGAAAGAAAAACTCCCCATATATTCCTTTCTGAAGAAAAAGAATGATGTAATAATGCAGCAAAGTTTGGTTTTGGTGGTGTCCAGCTACTGGTAATCCATCACAGAAGTGAGGTTTTCAAAGACTTAAATTCATCATGATATATCTGAACTAAGTTTATGTGCAAATTTTGGTTAATGTATTAAGATCTGTCACCTTTAAAAATAAGTTTTGTCTGGAGTCTAAACTATCTTCGTATAAGGTAATTTTATTTCCTGACAGAAAGTTAGGTAGGAGCATCTGAGACCTTAATATTGTTGACTATGAGGTACCTTTGACAAGAAAGTAAATCTTAGACGGCAGATAGCTAAGAATAGATGGCTTAAGATTCAAAAGAGGCACTGCTGTGTCCAAGATCATGCCTTCAAAGTATCCATGCTCATTAAATAGCATGGCTAGAAGTCTGTTAACTAATGAAAGTTTTTTTTTAAATCACTTAATCTAAACAAAATACCGAAATGTACTTGAAAAAGCGTTTTAGGGGATTCTGAGGCATCTGATCAGGAAAAAGTTCATATTTATCAGAGTTCTACATCAGACTGGCATCTGGAAGGGAATCTTTTGCCAGTAAACATTTCTCAGAACTTAATCCTCTTCTCCACTCTTCTAGAGGAACCAAATTCTCATGTTAGTGACTCTCTTCATGTCAAGTGGTGGAGCTCTCACAATGTCTATAAAATTATTCGGTGACAGTTACAGATAGTCTGAATTTACAGTGCAATCATTTCTTTGTTCAGTGGAGATGTGGGAGACTGAGGTTCAACAAATATTTACGTATATAAGACTGAGAACTTCAAAGTACTCTAAAAAGAGAACTCAGCCATGGGTTCAAGAATGCCACGTGTCAGACATGTTAAGGAGGAGTTACAGTGAGATAAATTTCATCCCTCAGCCAGGGTATCCTGTGGCCTTGTGATTTATTTAGTTTGTTATTTAGTTATATATTTTTTTTACAGTTCTGGTAGTTTGTTTTTGGTTGGTTTTTGTTTTTTTTTTTTTTTTATGTGAGATGAGGCTTTGCTTCCCGTGGCAGTTCCAAGTCACCACTACAGATGACAGCACAGTCAGTGGCCAGCTGTCTACTTCACACATTTTTCAAACTAGTCTCTCTCTGCCTCACTCCCTTTTTCTCTATTAGTCATCTTTTCTTGGTTATCTTTCTAACTGTCACCAGCTGTCTACTTTCATAAGTTCATTGCACTTTTATTGAGCTACTGAAAATCCTAATCGAAAAAAATCACACGTTATCACAATTACCCTATTTCTTTAATAATCTGATTTTAAATTTGATTGTGAAGCAGAATCATGTTTTACTTCAGTTCTTCAGCTGGTGAGACTAGGCTTCCATTTCATCTTCTGTGAGAGTGAATTTTACACTGAAATATTGGTCATGCAGAATAATGTTCTAATGTATGCTGCTTCAAATGAGTTTCTGCTAAGCTTTCCGTAGAGTGCAGTCACTTTTTCTACCACTTAGAGATCCCATGATCTCTAAGAGCTTCTTAGAGACATTTTGTTAGATAAAAACACATTGAATTGTAACAGTAATTAGTAAGAGGCTAAATGTCTGACATGCTTTCAGGGGTTTGTTTTGCCAAGATAATATTTTATATAAACTGGAATTTTCAAGGAATTTTCTAGCTCAGCACTGTGAGGAGTGAGGTATAATAGCTTAACAGAGAAGTAAATACATGCATATCAGTATTTCTTTTAAAGGAACAACAAAATTTTGGAATGAAAAGGGTTAGGATACTTTGGCAATGATGATCAGAATGGTGCCTCTGATAAAGGAGTAAACACTCCTGCAAGTCCCCTGCAGTTTTTTTCCTTTACAGCTCAGTTAAGTGCAAGCCAGTTTCAATTCTTCCATGTTTTTCTTAATATTTAGACATTAATGTGACGATAGTAAGGCTTCACAGAGCTCCAGCTTTTGTTATATTGATGGAAGAAGAATATTTGGAAGCTCAGAAGTTCTCTGAGCTCATCACATACTTCAGAGATCTGTCAAAGGAGAAAGAACACACGAGTTACTTGGGTTTCCTGGCATAGAGGTAGACCTTGTGTCCTTAGATATCTACATTTCTTGAAGCTGAACACTACTCTAAAAGCATAACTTGTAGGTTTGAAAAACAAGTCCAAATACACAGCAAATTAGATTAATGTCTTATTAATAAAAAAAAAGATTTTAAAAAATAACACAGTCCTGACTGTTGGCCTTAGACAGAAGGACATTCTATTTGAAGGTGTCAGTATACACCTGCCATTTGAGTCAGTATAAAATACTGTCAACTAAGGTGGTATTTTCATTGTTGAGGATCAGAGACTTCAGAGAACAATATTGATTTTGATATAATAAGAACATCAATTTAAAAGAAATACGGACTCCTAAATTTGCTTACAGTCTTATCTTTCATTTCTGGATGTTTTAACTAGTTCTACCTCATCTGTCCTTCAGCTCAGATAAGAGAACTGGATTAAAAATTTTTCATTTAGAAAAGGCAATTTTAAATTATGTTAAATTCCTTCTGGCAACAAGCTTAAAAGATTTATAAATTTCATTTGATAATGCGACAATATATCAAATAGGACTTAATATTGACTGTGAGATAATTGCCAAAATGAAATATATTCATTCTACCTATTCAAATGGGTGAAGTATATTCTGCTTATTTGTACTACAAACAGGTTGACAGGGAAAATTGTTACACATATTGGCAGCATTATCACGGTAAAGAGCTGCAGGAAGTTGTGCTGTTTTCACTCTGGAAGGCAGCATTCCAGAATAAAGCAGCCTGTCACCAAAAGTCAAACAAAAGTGTTTCAAACCTGATTTTTCCAAAGTCATGTCGTTCATGCTTCCTTATTGCAAGCTAACTTTTGTTAAAACAGCGTGAGTTGATTAAACTTTAATCCTTCCTTTTAAAGTGAAAGTACTTTTTTTTTTCCCCCCAAATCCGGTGTGATTCCATTTATATGTTCTTACCATATTATTACCTCTCATTGTAATATACAGTGAAGCTGTTCTTGTGGAAGTAATTTTGCAACGTCAAACTCAAATGGTAGTGCATTTCAATTACTTTATGAATCAAATTTCAAATCAACTTGCTATAGGAGTAACAAACTAATTAATGTTGTTTTGAGTATGCAAGTTGAGGAAATTTACACCTAGCAATACTTCCAGGTCTGTAGGGTTTTTTTGTATTAAAAGAAGAAATGTTGAGCAAATGCATGTTCATATTTTTTGCTAGTACTCTTGGAGTTTGAAAATGTAGCTAATTATTTTATGTACACAGACTTACTAGCAACCTCTATAATCCATCTTTATCTAGAACATTTTACATTAGGGATGACTATATTTTATCACGCGTAACCTTGAGACTATGTGAACGTGAGGTACCATACATTCAATAGACAAGATAATTTTATTTATTATATGTATTTTAACTCATAGATACTGTGAACATGTAAAAACTACTACACTATCTACAAAAAACTGTACGACAATTTCAAAATGTGAGTACGAATCTGTCTGTGTTTTGCATCCGACTGGTATGATGAAAAGTAATTAAAGCAGATCAGCTGCTGCTTGGTGAACCGCTGTAGCTCAGCTTTCTAGCTAAGCATTTAGACTGGTTCAGTGTTTTCACTCTAACACAGATCAGTGAACAGAAATTACATATAGTCATTAGAGAATAAAAGTAGTAAAGTAAAAGTAGTGCATTTACATCTGAATGCAGGTTTTATGTACTTTAAATTTTTATTGGTGTATTATAGGTGCATTATTAATTTCTACTTTTCTGGCAAACATTAAAAGCATAACAAAATCATAACAATGTATGCATGAAATCCAAATTGTAAAATGATCTGGCACCAAAAGATTTGGATTGGAATAGGCTTTGCTGCATAGGAAAACCACCAGATTTAACCTAACATAAATATTTGTTTCTGCTCCTAAAATAGAGTATATTTAATATAAATAATAAATGATGCTGAATAAGTTATAATCCATATTTACGATATGTAACATTTTTCACTTCAGAAAAGATCTTGAAGCTCCACACAATGATATGCCGTAAATACAGAACACACTCATCTCACTTAGGCTGCGAATCAAAAAAAAATTCAGTGGCAGTACACCATGCCTCATAATGATAAAACCATGATACAGCCTTAGATACATGATTATTTGCATGCTATTTCTCATTCTGTAATGTGAGTCTATTGAATAAAACATAGTGTAAAATGTTTTTCAGGCAACAAGAAATTGCAAAGTTTCTGGGCTGCATACTAAGGAAGCCACTCTGCTTTCAAAGACAGAAACTACTGATAACACATTATGTTTCCTGTAAAGGAAAGGGAAACATTCTCTCCTTGATATAGAACCTAATAGTTTGGCATCATGCTCTGATGTCAGGTACACAGAAAAGTATTTAGTGTATAATCATTAAATTCTACAGTCCTACAAGACCTGTAGTACAGAATAAAGTTTTAATGTACTTTTTCTTTCTATGTCTAGTTATTCAGTCTTACACATCCTCATCTGGAAAACAAACATATGCAAAATATTTTTTTGTCTCTGAGCAATTCTATTCTTTGGGGATCATGATTGGAGTGCAGCCAGAAAACCATTTGTAGGCAGACAGGTTTATGGACAGCACTGGTGGTTTCACTTTTGAGATCTGTCCTTTATGGCCATGTCTTTCCAGAGGACATTCTTATGAAATGATGCTTTAGTAAAAACACAGATTTGAACCTCATGGAGCTGAAGAGCATCTGTCCAATATACTGCTGGACAATACCCACTTCCAAATTGCATTTTTGCCTGTTTATAACAAGTAATTGCTGCAAGCTGGAGAAATGCTAAAACATTCCTTTTCCTGTTCACAAATTAGGCCTACACTTAGCATGTTCAGTCACCTTGTATTCTCTGGGTGCAGTTGAGAATCAGTGCCCCTGCATGCATTCAGTATCAACAATAGTTTTCTGCCACTTAAATAAGAAGCTAAACCATTTTTTATTGGCTGGTATGCCATACCACAGGAAAGAGAGATAAAGAACTCTTGTCTATTTTCTTGTAATCAAAAACTTTGGCAGGAAACAAGCTGCAGCAGCATATTGTGCATAGACAACTGAGAGCCTCTATTGAGTTTCATCTCTTGCTAGTGAAAACAGTAGGCAAAAAAAGGAGCAATACATATGCATTGTCAGACCTCAGACTAAGTTTGCAGAACTGCCAGTGAAGATACCTTTATCTTTGTGTTTATAACCATTATGTTTGATTTGGAAATAATTCTGAGTAGGTAAATATAGCCACACATTTATTTGCTATTTTGCAGTATCATTTTTGGAAGGGAAACTTCTTTTAAAAAGTCTCTCTGGGAAAAAAATATACTTGAAACAAATAGATTATTCAGTTTATTTACCTAATTTTTAAGCATTTATTTGCAGTTCAATACTTGGAGAATGTGGACAAATCTATGTAAACATGTGAGATATTAAGGAGGAGCAAATTCAGTCTCATCCTAAATTTTTTAAGTCACATAGAGTTCCTTGACATTGGACTCATAAATCAGCAATTGATCCAGAAATATGATGGTATTGCTTTGGCCAGGAGCTGAATTCAGTGCAAATGGGCTAAGTATGGTGACCCAGGGTGAATAGGAAAATGCAAACAAGAACAGAGAATAAGATGCCTTTGTGTGAACCACAGGTCAACAGTTAACTGAAGAGTTAAAATGGAAACTGCCAGAAAGATTGATCACAGAATCATTATGAACCAACCTGGCTGATGGCTTGGGCTGACACCTGGTTTGAAGGACCTTCTGAGAAAGAGGCTGAAGGAGCGTGGTTACATGGGCATGGATCATGGCACAAGGAAGGTGCTTGAGACAGACCCATTGGGTGTCAGAGCCAGGAGGCTGCCAGAGCCAGACATAGAACCTGGTCAGAGCCTGCCCTTGCAGTCCCTGGGAAGGTATCAGCAGATAGTGCATGTCCAGGCAGGCAAGAATTGTTGGGGGTAAGCTTTTTACTGATACAGACCCTGCTGCCTACTTGTCTGCTTTGTAAGAGTCATACAATTTGATGTTAAGACCTTCAACTCTAGCTCAGACAAAATTAATTCTAGTTCATAGAAGTGATTTAAAATAGCCTGGCTAATTTTTTTTCCCCACTCTTTCTGGTTTTTGGATTCCTGCGAAATGAAAAGCAGAAATTATGAAGTGCTTTGGTATGCAGTATTTTTGTGTTGCTGATATTCTACAGCAATGAGATTCCTCCACAATCAGAAAATTACTTCCACATTAAAAATACAATAGTTAGCAGTTCTCAAACTGTTCTTTTTAAAAGGAGCTAAAATCTTCAATCTGCTTGAAGGTTTTGGAGAACCACATCTTGCATCAGTGAAGAAAACAAAATTTTATTATAAGCATTTCCAGAAACAGACTGAATTTTCATATCCTCAAATGAAGTAGCTTGTTTTTGTTAAACTTACACTTGAATATTGGAATATCATACTTAAGTATAAGCATCCTTAGCACAGCATCAGGACATTTGGAGCCTGATACAGTGCAATTTTCCTTGATTTTGAAAGGAAAATAACATCTGTTACTTCCTCATAAGGGTTTTCTGGGAATTGCAATGTTAGCTTAAAGCATTTTGGTTTCAATTAATTCATATTTCCCAGCTTAAAACAACAACAACAAACCTCTTTGTTATCTCACATAATTGAATGCTGTGTAACTACACAACTTTCAACTATGCACTTGTGTAAGTGCTGCTTGAAAAACACGTATGCTAGAAAATACAAGTCCTCCAGAGGAGACTGCTCCTACAGCATTAAAACTCACCATAGGTTTCAGAAAAAAATAATTCTGATAGTTTCACATCCATCACTGTGGCTGTGACTGCTTTTTTCTTTTTAAGATGACTGGTGTCTACCAGAGAAATCTTATGGGTCCACTAGCCTGTTTTGAGTAGTGGCAGTAGGGTATATTGTTTAGAAGAAGACATGATTCTTGATACTTGAATGGGGTCAATAGCACTTACACCAATCTGGCATTTACAGTAGTTGAATTAGAACACTACAGAGTGAATTCTGCCAGTTCCATTGGGTTTTCATTAACAGATAATTTAGTTTACCTCAGTGATATTTGAAAATGCAGAGTTTTTAGTTCTGAGCTATACTTTTTTCTAAAACTTGCATTAGAAACTTTCATTCATCTATTTTGTGCGTATGCAAATATATTTGATCTGTGGTAGAATTTTCCATATCTTTTTTAATGACAACTTGCAGTACTCCAGATTTGTCTTCAGCTATTAGCACTTCTATCTTCTCCTGCTATGAGACATCAAATAGAAATGACATAAAGATTGTACAGAAACACAAAGTGGGGTCCATGAAAGTATTTGGCTCTTCTCAAGGGTTATTAGAGTGTAGGATTACTGTTCAATGTATTGTCAGAATAACATTATGTATAAATATGTGTTTTAAAGCCTTTCCTTTATCTTATGAAGCCATATTTTTTATGTGGTTAGAACTACCATTTGCAGCAGAAAACTTGGCATCTGCTCTTGTTTGCACGGACACAGCCCACCTTTGTGCCTTTTGCATTGGGCTGTTTCTCTTCTCTGATGATGAAGAGATGTGAAATCTTTCTTTGTACGCTGGAGTCAGTACAAGATATCAATTTTTTGTCCTCTGCATATTGTTATCTTTCCTCACTCATCTTTTTCAGTTTCATTATTTTAACAAGAGAAATATAGTTATATGTCATTACTTTTGAAAAGAAAGCTAAATCATACTTTAGTGGAACTTGTTTATTTCACAAGGAGGGGGGCTTTTTTGATTTTGTTTGTTTGTTTGTTTTTTTCCTTTCTGCTGTTTGAAATTGTGCTGGTTTCAGCTGTGGTAGAGGTAATTTCCTTCACAGTGGCTGGTATGGGTCTGCGCTTTGGATTCGCACTGAACACGGTGTTGATAATACAGAGATGTTTTGTTATTGCTGAGCAGGGCTTACACCAAGCCAAGGCCTTTCCTGCTTTTTGTATTATCATGCTTCTGAGGAAGTTGGGGGTGCCTGGGAGGTTGGTAGGAGACACACCCAGGACATGTGACTCAAATTTACCAGAGGGCTATTCCAGACCATGTGACATCATGCTCTGTATATAAAGTGAGGACAAGAAAGGGATATTTGGAGTGATGGCTTGTCTTCTCCAGTCACAGTTACTTGTGATGGTGCCTTGCTCCCCCAAGATGGCTGTACACCTGCCTGCCCATGGGAAGTGGTGAATGAATTTTTTACTTTGATTTTGCTTGTGTGTACAGCTTTTGTTTTTCCTATTAAACTGTCCATATCTCAACCCATGAGTTCTTTATCTTTTACACTTCTGATTCTCTCCCCAGTCCCACTGGCGGGGTAGCAAAAAAAAAAGGCTGAATGTGACTTTTACATAAAAATGAAATCTTTTCATAGATTTCTATGTCTCCTGTAAGAAAAAATACCAATCATATATATATATATAACTGGTGGTCTTAGAAGGGGCAAAATAAGGTGCAATTAAATCCTGGTCTATGGCAGGATCTTCCACAAAACAAATAAAAGTTGGTAATTAAACCAGCAATAAAACCCTTAAACAAACCTATAATTTTTTTCTTGTAATTGTAAGAATGAAGAGAACACACAATAATACACACAGTTCTAAAGAGGTTTTTTTCGAATCAGCGTGACTCAACAGGTGCCTTAGAAAAAACCCTCATTTTACAGAAATACTCTTGGCTAACATTTTACATATATATATATGTATTTTATATATATATATATCCACATAAGAAACTCTATGTGATGCATAAGGTATATATGTCTTGAAATTGCATAGACTATAATGTATATTTAGTATAAAATTTAGTATGGTGTGTAAAATATAATATAAAATCAATGAAAAATTTTCACAATGGAGCAAAATACAGAGCTGGATCTAAGCTAAACTGATGAACTTAAATTTTGAAAGTGGTATGTGTGCATGAGAATGAGTTGAAATTTATTTTAAAAAATTTTATCTTTTTGATATGTTAAACAGTAAGATGGATGTATGGCAATGACTATGATTGAAATATGATCTTTTTCATATTTCACTGGCTGGATGCAAACAGTACCAAAACCTAACACTTCATCAGACGTACAATTGAAAACCATTGGTTGATTAGATTTTTTATGAATTCTCTGATAGTCTATATTTACACTTTATTTTTGCCATACATGTGAACTAAAGGACTACAATAGTAATTTTTTTAAGACCCTGTTTGAGCCTCTGAATTGTTTATATATTTATTTGCTTTTTTTTTTGTCACTTTCATGTTTAAACCAAATTTAGAGCTTAGATACAAAGTGAAAATTATGTTTTCCAGAAATTTCCAGAGGAATTGTGACTGGTTGAGAAGCTGGACCAACCTCTGCATAGTACATAACCTATATCAGGTATAGTTTATAGGAAAGTATAAGCAAATATTTATATATACACACATTGCAATAAGGTGAATTTTCTTTATTCAGGGTATTCTGGTTTTCTGTTTATATATAAATATTTACATATTTTAAAAAATTGCAACCTACTAATTGCCCTTAAAAATATTATTTATCTTAACTACAGAACATGCCTTTAGAACTATAGAATTTTTAATATAGACAACATGTAATATTTTATGTTAGAAAATATTTGAGTTTTTTTGGTGAGTTTATTAGTTATTTTAAAGACTGCTTTCAGGAACATGGCACTGCCTAGATGCTCTAGAAATAACCTTCACCACTTTCACTAGTTTTTGCTACTAGACAAAGAATAGAAACACCAAATAATTTAAAGTCAATGAAATTAAAGGATATATAGGCAGACTGTTCTAAGAAAATTTGGGAAAATTAATGTGAATAGATTCAAAGACTGGAAAGGATCGAAGTGCCTAGATCTTCACCTTGCTCTAAAGGAAGGAAGAAATCCTCCTTGTCGGTGATGTAACAACTCTCCTGGAAAAATTTCAGGGTGGTGCAGCAAAACCTTCTCAGCTCTGCCCAGAAACACAGAGTCTCAGGAGTTGCACATGTGCAGGGTTTGCATAACACCACCTAGCAGTGCAGCAGATACTAGGAAAGGCTTTGTGCAATATTTCAAACTGGTTTATCTAGGCTTCTCTCTGTTGGTTTGGACTGTGAATATATAATACTGGTAACTGTACTAATGAGTCAGACTATAAGGCTGTTAAAACTTTAGCTGGACTAACAGTAGATTACTGGTTTCATATATAAGGCAGTTTCCTGTTTGTTTGTAGCAGGACTTTAACATTTTACATAAACAGAAGGACATAATTATTGTCTTCATAGTACAGAGTAAATATGTTCAATTGAGGTACATTATAAAATAAAAATATTATACTTTCTTCTACTGTTGTTTGTCAAAGATATGTGTTGAATTTTAGCTACTCCCTGCCATTTGCAAGGGTTGCTCCATAAAACTTCCTAACTCTGACTAGATGTGTTTGGGAGCTGGTGAGTCTTTTAAAGTTATTTGAACATCTTCAGGAAATGCACCAGTGTATGAATTCACAGAAGCAAAGAAATGTCATTTTATAAGTTTTGGAAAGATTAAATGCCAAGAGTTTCATTATGCAGAGGAAGGATCCCAGAGGAACAGAAACCCATTTGTTTAAACAAAACTAGAAGGTGGACTGCCAGATTTGCCAGCTAAGCATTTGCACCTGGCTGACAATATGTTGATACAGATGGTAGCTAATGCAACATTTGGCCGTGTTCGACATTGGCTGGAATAAAATATTTTTCTTTGGGACATCGAGTTAATATTTTAGCTTCATTATATTTGGGATAAAACCCACAATGATAAATAAATAAATTGACATAAAAGAAATGTCTATGCACATCTTGCCTTTACTGGGGACCGCAAAGAATCCATCCACTCATGAAAGTGCAGATATTTGACTAAGGTTACCAAGGATGACTACTTCACATGTGAGGAAAGCCTTTGTTTTCCATTATATTTATTTATTAAATCATTATAAAATAGACTTAAAAAAACCAGCAGATCTGGTTTTTTTGGGTTTTTTAATTTCCTAGGTCTGTCTGGGATGGAGTTAATTTTCTTTGTAGCAGCCTGTGTAGTGCTGTGTTTATGATTTATGACAAAATGATGTTGATAAAAAACCAGTGTTTTATCCGCTGCTGAACTGTTTGCACAGCACCAAAGGATGTTACTTCTTACTGTGTCTTGCCATCTTCCCCTGCCTCTCTCCTGTGAGTAGGCTGAGGGGGCAAGAAATTGTGAGGGGACACAGCTGTGAAAACTGACCCCTTTTGACCAAAGGCATAATTAACACCATATGAGTCCACACAGAGGATACTGCTTTTCCTAGATAACCTTCCTCAGATACTGCCTGGGCGTCAGTCCGTGGGTGGCAGGTGGTAAGTGGTTGCCTTTGCATCTCTCTTTTTTGTTTTTTTTTTTTTCTTTTTCATTTACTTATAAAACTCTCTGAATCTTGATCCGTTTTTCTTTCTTGATCTTTGGCTTTTTGATTCTCACCCTCTGGTTGGTACTTACTTGTCAGGGTTCAACCCATCACTCTAACCAGACATTTGCATATTTGCTGTACACAAAGGTAAGATTTTTATGCCTTTTTTTTTTCTGTTTGGTTTTTTGTTTGTTTTGTTTTTGTTTTAATAAATTTGGAAGGTTTTAAAATTTTATTTTAATTTTACTGTGGTGCTCTTGCCTCTAAGTTTACCATACTTTAACACACTGTCCTGCCAGGTCAACTCCAGGTTTGTAATTGTTACATTTCTCTGAGACCTTAAATCCAATAGAGAAAACTATCTGCCATTTATTATACAGTTTTTTACACTGAATAAATTATTTCAAATTTCTGAAATGTCAACTATGTATGGCAACAGCTTAGTGGTCCTACTTCAAAATGATTTAGCTTTCTCTTCCTGATGCAGCTTCTTTTCCTGAAGTAAACCCGGTGGATGCATAAGACACAGTTCCAATTGTTTGACAAGAGTTTGATATGTCAGGTGCAAGATGAATCTTCTTTTGAACATCAATTCCCACGTCAACAGACAAGGATGTCAATAAATTCTCTGTTTTTCAACGTATAAATAAAATTACCTAATAAGTGCTCATTTTCTTTTATAGTATTTATTATTTATGTTTGACAGGTAAGGCTGTGAATATTTAATTATTTTAGCAATAAATTCTTGGCTTGATATATAAGTTGGTTTTCCCTTGCCCATAAATACAATTTTGAGTAAAGCAAACAGATTAGCTTAAAATAATGCTGGAGTGATTTGCACCAGGAGGTATGGTTGTGTGTGACAAACATCTGAAAAATGGGTAAATAATGCTTGCTCATTACCTGTTTCTCGATAGTTCATTTCTTCTTGATTTTTCTTTTGATTTTCATTAAAATGGAAATTTTGGATTCATTCACTGAGACAAAGAGGTTCTTTGGGAGCTAGAAAGATTTTTTCTATGGTTGAAAATATTGATCAGGTCTACATACTGAGGCTTTACATGTACATATCTGTGTAAATCACATCTCTTTTATATCACCCTCTTCTAAACTGCTGTTGTATTCCTGCTGTTTCCATCTCCAAGACTATTTTTTGAAGTCTATTGTATTTTAAAGCTATGAAGTATACTATCAAAATCAATCCAGATAGTTCTCTGCATCATTAAGAAAACTGGGTAAGGCGTGAGAAGAGACATAAACTACCCCCTTTAGATGTATCAAGTGCTATCACTATGGAACTAACGAGCTAGCTAAATGCATTAGTCATTACAAATCTGAAGAAAAACCTTGAAGACTTTGTTAGTATTTATGTTTATTTCAGGATATTTCAGGAGCTGACAAACAGTTGCATTGGAATTGGAAAGAAAATTGGCAGAAAGCTGGGAGCACTTCAAAGAACTTCTGTACTCAGAGAAGCTGTAACAGGAAGAATTAAAGTTTTGTTTTCAAATTCTTTACATAATAGGTTTAGATAAAAGGAAATATTTGTGTAGCAGAAGCATGACTGTCGTCTCTGAACAGTCAGTACAGCAGCTGATTCAGAAATCATGCTTCTTTTTCAATGCATGCATTTTTGGAGTGTCTGGGTTAACTACTACATTTGAAATAGACCAAGTACAGTTTCAACTATCTCGCTTTGGAGCAATTACCTTTTTTTATTTCCACTTTTTTTTCTAATGACAAAAATGGGCACACCCATACCAGAAAGAAATTAGAAAAGCCTCTACTCACCCCTTCTCTCCTCAGTTAGCAGTAGAAAACCATTTACCTTGTAAATGTCTTCATACTCTAGTCTTCATACACAAACTACAGTTTCTCAGGCAGTCAGGGATAAAACATGTTTACTTGAAAAACAAAAGGAATCTGTTGGGTTGGATACATGATATAAAGCATTGTTACTTCTCAATAACTGTTTCAAAGGTTCCATGAGACCTGATAAAGGGAGACCAAGATGAGGTTAATTGCAAAGTAAAAATTTCTGTACTAATATAAATTTCAACATGTACAAATATTTCCATGGAGCTGAATTCTCCACTGAACTTTTACTTACACACGGCAAGACTCCACAGAAGAGAAATTGATGTCTAAGCTGAAATTTGCACACAAGAGAATTTAAACAGCTCAGCAGAAGGAAAACCATTTAGTACCATTTAATTCTCAACATGGCTCAGGCTAGAGACTATTCCCAAGGCAGGTCAGTTGTGATAATCTTGATTTAGAGGGTAAGAGAACTCAACAGTATGGATAAGGCCTATTCTGTGTTCTTCATTTTTCTAGATGGATATTCTCAGATTGGCTATTTGACATAGCTACTTATGACGTATTTGCATACATGCCCTATACGTTGTCCTTAAACCTTTTCATCTCCACTCTTTTCTAGCAATAAAACCTACACAATTAAAATATAATTTTGTTTTAGGAGAAGGAAGAAAAGTATTTGTTTCTGACGTAATTATTGACGTTTGCAGGTCTACCTGAATGCATTTCTTCAATATTTTAGAGCATTTGACACATGATAGGTTGAATTCACTTACAATGCTGATAAATGATGAATTTACTGACTAGGACACCCTAATGTGTCATGGACATGACTGATTTGTCTTAGGAGAGGGTGTGCAGTTGATTCAGTTCATAGATATGATATTTGAAATGCCTTAAGGCATTTCAGGCATCCACGTGGGAATGTCTTATCTAATACAAAATCTGTAGGAGACTCTTATGCTTCTGAACTAGCAAGTAGTTATGGGATATTGAAAAACATCTCAGATGGTACTAGATGTTTGTGTTTGAGGCACTGCACTGTGCCTTTTGATAATGCGATCACTTAAGCGCGACTCAGTTAATCAGGTATTAGGGTCTATTTAGAGAATTAACTCCTTAGACCCCATTGGACTATTTACTAGCTGATAATGATAGGAGCTTGAATACCGTATGTAGACACCTGATTGATTTAATCTGAAGCCAAATAACTGGTAAAGCTGAACTGCTTTTACTTGTTGCTGTACGTGTAATTAATTGACAGTGAATACAAGCTAATGTGATTTAATGTAAAGTATAGTTAAAAAGTTTAGGTATGTCACCTTACCTAAGCTATGCATTAGCCAAGTATTCTTTTACTTACGTGGTTTGTCTTTGTTACGAAACAATGAGTAAATCGATGACAATGTTTTGGAGTTTTTGTGGGTTTGTTTTTTTTTTTCTATCTGTTTCTTAGGTCATTTTTTTTAAGTAGGCAGCAGAAACATCTAAAGCTGGTGAAAAAATAGGATTTCTAGGTGAAGTAGGAGAGGAGTTCTTTATCTTTCATATATGGAATCACACAATGGTTTGGATTAGAAGGGACATTGAAGGCCATCCCATACCAAACCCTTGCCATGGCCAGGTGCACCTTCCGCTAGACCAGGTTGCACAAAGTCTTGTCCAACTTGGCTTTGAAAACTCCAAAGATAGAGCAGCCATACACATTCAATGCTATTTGTAAAGATGTCTTCTCGGTGGCCTGAAAGGTACTCTTCCAATCAATCAAAATTCTTACCATAGGGTTACAGCTTTTGGCATTTACTTATGAAGCCATACAAGAGTGCATAGGCACTCTTGATGCAGCATCTTACCTATATATCAGCATAGGTACAGTTTCTGTAAAGAATAAATTCATTTTGTCTTGTCTTTCTAAATTTGTTGGTTCATAATTTCTACCAACTTTAAATGCTTTAGACTTTTAACCTCCATCAGGTCCAGGAAGAATTTATTTTTGTTATAAACATCCTTTCACGTTTGTCATCATTAATGAGGTTGTAGTCTAATAAACAAGTTTCCAGTATGGTAAACTGTCATATTCCTTTAATCTCCGAAGAAATTCAAGTTCTGGTTGTAATTCTTGAGCACAGAAACTTGTGAGGTAAGACTGTCTCCTATCCTCTGTTCTATCTCATAATCTGAAATACAATATCTGGATGTTTACTGCTCAAACATCCTTTATAACTCTGATTCTGTCAGCTCTCAAAGTCAGTAATATTTCAGAGAGGATGTGGTTAATCAGTCCTTTATCTGTATTTTTTTTTGCCTTTGCAACAAACAGAATTCCCAAATCAGAGAGTAGATTCCATTTATGTAGTTAGGATTAGGAACGAGAGCCTCCTTCTTGTTGTTAAACTTAGTTAATCTGAACCAGTTCTACATAAAAAGATTTTTTGTATGTGTGCACAAAATTTTTGGTCATGAAACCAGATTAAATCTTGAAATCAGAGAACAAAGTGAAACAAACTAACTGGGGTGGGCTTCTAATGAAATTAAAATCAATGGAAAGAAATAAAAGAAAATTCAGAAATGAAGTGATTGTAATCAAAGGTAATAAGATGACATGAAGTGCTCCTCCTTTGCATGGCTTTTGCAGTTTCAATGTCCTTGGAGGACTAGGCTTTGTGGTTTTCTAAAGCCAAAGCTTTAGCATAAGTCTAACCCTAAGCAGAGCAGTAAAAGCAGCCTTTGCTGAGGTGCCAAGCACAGGGGTGGTGCCAAGGAGAAAGGTGTGGAGGGACCAATGTTGGGGCAGTGCCGTCCTCCCCTTGGCATGCCTTTTGTAGCTGCAGTGTGGCTGGAGCTCTGAGCTCTGTGGTTCTCTCAGTCCTAACCCTGAGCGGAGCACTAAAAGCAGCCTTTTGCTGAGGCTGAGCTGCCAACCAGAAATGTGTGGAGGGAGGAATTTTGGGGCAGTGCCATGCTCCATTTGGCATGCCTTTTGTAGTTGCAGAGTCCCTGAAACTCTAGGCATCGTGATTTTTTCAAGACTAAACCAAGGCATGTGCCTAACCCCAAGTGGAGCAGTAAGAGCAGGCTTTTGCTGAGGGGTTCATCACATGAGTGGTGTCAAGAAGAAAGGTGTGGAGAGAAGGATCTTTGGGCAGTGGGGTGTGCTTTTTTTGAAGTGAAATGTACCAAAATGGTACTCCTTGAAATCCTGAAATCAGGGAACTAAGTGAAATAAAGAGACATGATAGGAAAATGAAGAAATGAAATGGTAAAAATAGAGAAGAAAAAATTCTGAAGCAAACTGAAAACAATAAAATGGCTTGGGATGATATGAAGTGCATGTAAACGGACCAAAACTTGCCGAATGGATCCTCATTGAAATGGTAACATTTCATTTCCAGTCATAAAGGAAATGAAATCTTGCATTATCAATGAGGATCAATTTTGCAAGCTTTGGTCCATTTCACGGCACTTCATGTCATCCCATTTGCTTTTTTTGTTTTAACTTTGCTTTAGAATTTTCTCTTTTTATTTTGACATTTTGTTTCTTCAATTTCTTCTCTTGTCTCTTTGTTTACCTTTCTTCTCTGATTTTGGGATTTCAATGTGAATAATTTTGGCAAGTTTTGGTCCTTTTCACTGCACTTCATTTCATCTCAGCCCATTTTGCTGTAGTGGCCCTATTTTGAAATTTTCTTATTTTTTTCAATTGCATTTTATTTTATCATATCTCCTTCCAGCATGCTTGTTCCACTGTGTTCTCTGATTTCAAGAAAGGAAATGAAATCTTGCAGTTTCAGTGAATGTCTGCATTTTTAAACTTGTTTCTTCTCACTGACCTATGACAATCATTTCACGTTCCCTAATGACATTTACAGTTTTTCTGAGTACTTAAAATATAATGTGTATTTTGTTTGGTTATTTTTTCCCCCAGACTTGTAATGATAGATAATAGCCAATCCTGAGCAAACATTGCTACATTTCAGGATGCAAGTCAACAATCACAGAATAAAATTCATAGTTGTCTTCCAGAATTATTCCTTTGATATCATGCATGGCATTCTTGCCCCATCTTGTTACCATTGTGGTTTCTGCCAGTTTCCCATGAAATAGCTGTATACGATTTACTGAAAAACATAAAATTCAACTGAGCACAAGAACTAAATAAAAAACTCATCCTGGGAAAGTCAGAGATTTTGCATTTTAAAGAGAAGGAAGCACCTTATATCCCATAAACGTTTTTTCTTTGCTGTTTCTGACACTACTTTTCCTATCAAGTTTTATGTACACAGTCCCTTTCATTTCTAATTTTTGGATATCTAATTTATTTGTAATAATTATTAATATTTTTATTTTTTATTTTGCTTTGGATCTCAAAGAATATTTGATCTTGTCTTTTGACAAGTGAATAAACTCCATCAGCTCCAGAGATAGTTCCAATTTTTAATTTTATGGATTTCTAATTCTTTCTTGCAAAGATGAAAAATAGAACAGAATATTAAATAAAATGTTTTAGTGGTATTTATTTAAAAATTTTTTTTAGCTGTTGGATTTTATTTTCTTGGAGAGGGAGAGTTTCTTCCATTTTCTGGAAGTTTGGGTAGAGTTTTTCTTGTTCACCCATAATGAAAATTAAACCTCTCTAGCCTTACAATTTATTGTGAGTTTCGCGTGATCAGCTGGAGTCCCAGTCTATGTTATGATTTTGATAAGATTTTTGGATCTTAGAGATTTCTTAACTGTGCCATTAATAACAGACTTCAATGTGTGTTTAGAATACAGTCTTAGATTTTTGGTGTGATCCACAAAACATAGAATGGACTTCCATTTTTTATTAAGATGATAACTACAGAGTACACTGTCTTGTCATTCCTCTGATACAAAATGTATCTCTTTAACACAGTCTAATATTAACTTTAATGTTTCCCATGTTTGATATTGCCCATGTCTATTAGCATGGTAACAATCATTCCTACGCAGCATCAACAATAAAACCAGTCAAGTTCTGTGTGCAGTTTTAAGTACTTCACTGTAAGAAGGACTTCTTAGAAGCTATTGAAATCTGCCCAGTTGAAGATGACCAAGATGGTAAAAGACCTCAAGGGTAAGACCCTCGAGGAGTGGCTGAGGTCACTTGACTTGCTCAGCTTAGAGAAGAAGAGGCTGAGGTACGACGTCATTGCAATCTATATCTTCTTTAAGGGCATCAGCAGAGGGGTAGGCATTGATCTCCTCCCTCTGGCAACCAGCAACAGGACACAAACAAATGGAATCAAGCTGCATCAAGGAAAGTTTACATTGGGCATTAGGAAAAGCTTCTTCACTGAGAGGGTAGTCCATCTCTGGAATGTGTACCCCAGTGAAGTAGTCGTATTATCCAGCTTGTCAGAGTTCAAGGAGCACCTGGACAATGCTCTCAGTCATGTGGTTTAATTTTAGGTAGTCCTACTACCTAATTTCTGCATTTGATTCCATCAGAACTCAAGAACTTATAATTGCATACAGTTTTATGTAGCCATGCATGATATGGATATCTATGCGAACAAAAGTGTTACTCATAAAATATTTCACTGAAAAGAAAAATGAAAAAAAGAAAGAGCTTGATGATAGCATACTTGGATTTCTGCCCCGTCCTATGCTTGCTAAATCTATTTGAAGTATACTAGTATGAAAGTACGGTACTTTCACGTAAGTGTATTCAGGCATGAAATAGAATCATGCATTTTTAAGTAAATTGCTTTCTAACAAATTTATTTCAGAATATGCACATAATTAGAGTCACAGCTCTGCATAGTAGTCAGTCAGTATTATATCACTATTTGCCAACCACCACTTTGTAAACAAGATGTGCCATCTCAGGATGTGCATTCCATTTCAAAATTTTACTGGTGCTCACTTAGAGATAAGAGGTATTTCAAACTGAGACATTTTATTGACTAACCTGACGTCAGACTTTGATCAAGGAATCATGTTGACAGTAGGATGTTTATTTCCATGCAGCCTGATTAAAATAATAGAATTTTAGAAACAATTGGAATTGTTTCATTATGTATCAGATAAGATGCTGCATTTGTCTTGTTATTGTGATATGAACTTATCAAGACTTCAGTGTATTTTTTTTTCTGAAGCTCTGTTACACAGCAGATGGGATGTCTAATGTCCTTTTCTATTTGAAACATGCAAGCTCTAATAAACAAGAGGGTTTAGAATGTTAAACCAGCCAGCCATATGAAATATGTCACACAGTTTGCTGTCAACCTAATTAATTAGATAGCATTATTTTTTGTCCCCAATGAACTCCAATGAGCTCAATGACTGATAACAGCCTCATTCTTTTGAGGGATTTTCTTTTAATTTTATTCACTTTGATTTAAGAGTGTTTAAAGAGGGAAAAAACATCCTACCACTATGAAGGGTTATTCAGAAATACATAGTTGTGACTCATTAATATGAGAAAACATTTGGTCTGTTACTAAGGTAATTTTAATTTTAAATCTTCCAGAGTAATGTTTCTTGAATAATTACTATTTCAGTAATTATCTTACAATTTTGTAACACATTTCTGGACATGTTTTGTAATAGAGTTCTTGCCCTTCAGACTGCAGAAAGACTCAGTAAAATTATGTGAACATCACTTACAATACAGGACAAACAAAATCTTATGGTTAACAAAACACAGAGGTCTTCAAATCAGTCTTAAATAAAAAAGGCTATTTTCAGTTGGGAAAACATAATTATTTGCTTTTCTTGTAATTTTAATGTTCAGATTTGCACTAGAACAAATAATTTGATGAACTTTCTGAAAGGGACCAGCACCTCCCTGCCCCACAGTTGCATTTCCAGCTGTGCCACAGGTTCTTAAAGGGAAAATAACAATGTTGGGCAGAGATAGTTGAGGAACACGATAATATTTTGGGTTACCCAGGACACTATGAAGAAAATTAAAAGTTGGTCAATAGAAAAATCTATAAATAGTGAATGTAATAATTGGAATTTATTACAGCAAACGGCAGTTTTGCTATTGTTTCTGGTAAATATATTGCCCTTAAGTAAGGTATTAAATTCCTCAGTGGAAGAAGAGACATAAAATTAAATAGGCTGAGCCTGGAACATGTCCACAAATGAGGATGATTCCTGTGAAATACATATGCTGTTTCTGAATTTCTAGGTGGTTAGGCTTTATTATTTGAGTTATGTGTTATTTTTTGTCTGCACCTCTGCAACGGCACCATTTTATTAGTTTTGCATTGATAGAAATTATTTTTTAAAAAAATATGCAGCTAAATTAAATTTGCAAGTTTGCATGGCTTTTACCTAACTAGTGTTCCTTCTGGTGCACTTCTGAATGTTGACATGCAAAGAGTGTTGCATAAAAAATCAAATACTCTCAAAAGGGTTAAACCAATTGGTATCCTCTTTGGTAGTAATATCTTTTACATTTA
Source organism: Oreocharis arfaki (assembly GCA_013398015.1). Taxonomy (NCBI): domain Eukaryota; kingdom Metazoa; phylum Chordata; class Aves; order Passeriformes; family Paramythiidae; genus Oreocharis; species Oreocharis arfaki. Next base: position 85,816 of record VZRR01002855.1, on the reverse strand, counting down.
CAGCAGTAAATATGGAGGAAAAGAGTGCAAGGACAAATACCTTTCTGAGGGAGGCAGCATTTAGTTATGCTTCATAGGCTTTAATGAATCATTCCTCTGTACAGAGTTCAGTCTTACACATCATGCCATAACAGGTTCAATTAAGGATCCATGAAGAAGAGTTTTCTCAGGTTTAACATGCTTGATAGTTTCATTGGGTCTTGCTGGTAAGAGAAATTCTTTTTCCTGCAGGATTTACGGAACTGGTATTTCAGTTTTCTTTTTTTTTTTTTTTCAGACTGAAGAAGCACAGGGCTCTTTTTGCCTGTTCTACAGAAGGCATTCCATTCCCTAGACACCCAGCTATCATTCTATGTGCACTTATTCATCTGTGTCTATTTATGGGATCACCTAGCAAAAACTTTATAAAGGGTTCAATCTGAGGATATATGTACCTTTAATGAATTTCTCTTCAAACTCTTTTTTTTTTTTTTTTTTTTTTTTTTTTGTTTTTTTTTTTTAAACGCTTTTTTTTTTTTTTTTTTTAATGACACGTTTTTTTCTTTTTTTTTTTTTTTGGATAATTTTTTTTGAAAGCTCACTTTTGTATTGTAATTAATGACCAGATTATCTCCTTTTGTCTTTGTTTAGACTGTTTTTTGAAGAGTGATTTAAAGTTCACAATTTTATATTCTGTATCCTTATGGTCTCCCTGATTTTTTGGGACAGTTGGTGGCCTGTCACCATGTTCAGTGAAAATTCAGCACCAAAGGCACATGATTCCTGTCTGATAACAGTTAAAAATCTATAAAGATTCTAAAGTACTGATAATGCAATTAGCTTGTTTGATTCAATGTATTTTTAAACCTATAACTATTTGTCTGTTGGATTAATAAAATATGAATAAAATTTCAGTGGCAATTTGTGCACTTTTATTCTAGCCTTTTCCACAATATTTTCTATGAAGTGTGTGCCTGAAAAACATATAATTCTAAATTATGTACTCTTCTTCACCCTCTTTTTCCCTTTTTCAACTTATATTTCTTACTCTATTTGAGCAAATTTACCTTGGGTGCCACTTCTTTTTATGTCCATATCTTCTTGTTCAGAGAGTACAATGCACCCGTGGCCTTTGTTAAAGAACTTTAGTGTATGATTGGGCCATATTTAAAAGTTATAGAACGAGGTTAAATGCATTTCACTCTATATAACTCCTCCTTTGTATCAGACAGGAACACTGATGTTGATAATTTCTTAATTTCACGAAGAATCACATGGCTTTTCTGGTCTTTAAGTATTACAAAAATGTTAGAATAAAATAATCAGAACTTAAATATGATTTTTTTTCAAAGAATAATTGTACAGTCAGGGTACAGTTTAAAGTTTGGCTTAAGAGTTATGAGATATACTTCAAAATAATAGAAACACCACAGATATTTTTTGTGAAAAGCTTAAATAAGCATCGGTTTGATGGAGGAGTTCTCTCCAGTATAAATCTTCATGAAATGTAAAACTTATGCAAATATTTTTATTATAAATCACTAGGGAAACTCTCAAACTTTTAAAAATACAAGAAAAAATTGTCCTATGTTTTTCCACAAAAAAATCAGCAATGTAGGTAAACTAAATTATTTTATAATTTCATAGAAATATCTAGCTCATCCACTAGCAACCATAGCAAAGGAATGGTAGTTATGCAGCACAGGGCACATTTTCCAAGAGGTGCTGGAGCAGCTGTCTATGCCAGGGCAGAGGCTTTGACCCAAACAAATCTTCAGATGATGGATACAGCCCAGCAAGTTGCAGTCTGAAGGGAGGGCCTGGGACCTCTCTCTCAGGCTTGCAGAGGTAAATGAGAAGAAGTTGTTACTGTTAAATCTAAATGCAAACACACTCACTGTTAGGATATACAGCCAGGGCTCGTAGCTCCGTGAGCAGCTGCAGTGGGAGCTGCACGTGGAGTTCTGGCTGGTGGGATCCCAAGCGAAGAGGCTTTGAACTGCTGACCTCTTGCCAGGTGACCAGACACTCAGAGATACGGCAGGAGCTGCGGATTCAGGATGAAGAGCCAAGACTTTTGTGCACTTGGACTGTGAGGGTATAAAAATGCAGAGGTTCTTTTAGTGGGGATCCCTCCTGGGAGGCACCAGCTCCAGCTCTTTCTGTTATTGTGCCTTAGGAAAACCTGGGGTTGAACAAGTGTCGCAGATCGACACTAACAATCAGGCATGGACGCAGGTTTCATTCACACACCAAGGTTTCGGGCTGACGGGCAAAAGCCTGGCCCCTCGTTTATTTTCACACTTATATACATATGTACAGACAATCAACAATTGGATGAAGAGGTTAAGCCTCTCCAAATTGATAGGATATAAATTCAGTCCATCACCTTCCTCCGCCTCTGGAGAAGGAATGCAAAACAATTCTAAAAGTACAACTTAAAAAAGATTCGTTACAAAAACATAAACAATGTTTATCTTACAACTTATAAAAAAGTCCTTCACTGCTAATGCAAACAAAGCATGCAGTGAAAAACCAGAGTAATAAACAAGTAAGGAAACCTGGTCTGACTGTGAGAATAGGGTGTGTAGGGAGTCAAAAGTGGCACCTGTCTGCTCACTGGAGCCACCAGCTGTGAAGGGGCTTCGGTGCCAGCAGTGAAAGGCCCTGGTGGTGGGAGTGTGACTCCTCAATGGTCAGAGAAGGAAGTTTCCTTAACACTCACTACAATATACAGAGTAAGATGTATCTTTTTAAAAATTTGATTAAGGTTTTATTTTTCAGCTTTCCTTCCTTAATGAAAGGGATGTTTCAAAAATACTGTGACTATTTTAGCTGTTCTAAAAATCAACTAATGTACAGGGTAAGGTTTTTATTTAATTTAAAACTTCTTTGTTTGAACATTTTTGGATTGCAAGCAAACTTTTGCTATGAGCTAGAATGAAGAAAGACACTGTTTTTCTTCACAAACAAAAAGATAGTCTACCCTGGAAATCTCTAGTGACATTCTCCATTGAATGTTTTTGGATTTATGCCTGGAATTTTGGATGCAGTACTGAAGCTATTTATTCAGACTCTTTGCATTGCTGATTTATCCAAATCTTAAGTATGGACTTCTGTTGAAGCAGTGGCCAGATGCTAGGTAGCAGGATACAACAAAAAACACATGGCGGAGAGAGACAGGATCAAGGAGAAACTCCTGGCTACCAGCAGTAACCTGGATGAAAAGTTATGGTCAGCCTAGTCAGACCTCTCTGACCTCTACACATCGTATCTCTCAGTGCCAATCATATCTTTATATTAAACAGGGAAAAACCTATTCTAAAAATCACATAATATGGAGGAGTACATAAAAAGTACCCCTCTTTTTCTGTAGTCAATATCTTAATGCAAGTTAAGGATGACTTTTTTGACACCTCAATTACCTCTGCCTCCCATAAAATCTGTTTTGATTATATGAAAATAATGATGTTTTAATGCTTTTTTGGGGGTAGCAGCATGAACATATGAGATTTTATACGTTATAAGGCTTTTTGTTTTTTGTTTTTTTTTTCTCTTTTCTTTAAATGAAAGTGTTCGGTCTCTTTTCCAAGTAACAAGTGATAGGTCAAGAGGATATGGTCTCAAGTAGTGCCCAGGGAGGTTTAGATTGGCTATTAGGAAAAATGTCTTCCCTGAGAGGGTTGTTAAGGATGGGAAGGATTGTGCAGAGAAGTGGTTGAGTCACTGTCCTTGGAGGTATTTAAAAGAGAAGTAGCTGTGACACTTAGGGATGGTTTAGCGGTGGACTTCGCAATGCCATGTTTATGATCGGACTTGATGATCTTGGAGGTCTTTTCCAACATAAATGATTCTATGATTCTATTAACCTTTAATTCGTGGTAGAAATTCAGTAAGGACAGTGGTTTCCACTTTGTCTAATTAGCAGCAGTGGGGACATGTTAGCTGTACTTCTAAAGCCTTGAGGTTCTGAGGGAGGTGGATGCTTCTTCCTCAGTAGATACTCCATAAAATGCAGGATCGGAGAACCTGCAAGTGGCAGTGACTGCTGTGTTTTATGGTGAGTTTAATAGTTGGTGTTGGATAGGCAGGCTTTATATGCATCTTTGGGACCTAGAAAAACAGGGCACCTAATTTGTGTGACTTCTCTGACATAAATGCTGAATCCAAGTAGAAAAAATTCTGTGAATCAGAAGATATAGGGTCTGATGTTCAGGATTAAGTCAAGATGAGGACAAATGCCAAGCTTGAAAGTGTTCTGCAAACCAGTTTCTGGAAAACATAGATAAATGTTTTCTAGTACAAAAAAAAATTAAAACCACCACAAATAAACCACCAACCCCTCCCCCTGCCCTTTCCCCAAACAACTAAAACCAAAAGAAAACCAGAACAAAATTTCTAGCTTAGATTTCCCTCTCTCCTTTTGTTTTTTGGGTTTTTTTTCCCTTTACTTTCTAATATATATGGGTTTAGGAAATACATCACTATGTCATACATTTAATTAAATTTTTAAGGTGATCTCCAGAAGTTTGGAATTCATTTTTCAGTCATTGCAGCAACATTTAAAAAGGTGCTTTATCACTGGATTTTTATTTTTTTTTTTTGTAAACACTAGTCACACTGCTAAACCCCTTCCTAAATCCAGGAAGAAAAAAAGAATATACTTTTTTCTGCTGTCATTGAAAATTTGGGTCAAAGTTTCCTGACACACAGATTTTCTTGAAGGATATACAGTTAAGATCAATATAGTGTCATTTTAAAAAATACATTTCTGCTGAGTCATCTGGAAGAAGCTTAGGAGTCTTTGTTTTTAGCAAACACAATTATAGAGTCTGGATATACTCAGTGATCTGTGAAGGTTAATATCTGTCCATAAAAATGATGTGTTGAGTTTCTTTTGCCTATTCGCCTACATGTTAACAGGAATTTTCAAATGTAATTGAATCCTTCACCTTATTATAAAACTAGTACTGACTACAAACTTTTACTTGTAGGTCACTGAGTGGGTACCTAATGATTTTTATAAGCCACTTCAGCTTTCTTTGGATGTCCTTATGACACAAATCTTCACAGTTTAATTCCTTCAGGGACAGTTTTCAAAGGTGTTTTCTTTTTTAACGGCTATGACAACATTTTTGTAAATGTCTACATACTAGCTGTCTGCTGTCTGGATATTCAGATAATACTATTATATTTAACCAGAGCAGAAAAATTCAAAATATACATATATATATACATATATATGTATATATAAATACACACACAGGTCTATATACATTTGTGTACATATGTGTGTGTGTTTGTAATAAAACGTATTTTATATTTATATCTGTATTTTACATAAGTAAATTGAACAATAATATATGTACAATTATTATTTTTTTCAAGGATTAATTCATCTCCTGATTTGTCCACAAACTTCTACCTGTACGCTCTAGAAATGAATTCCAGGAAAAAACCCATACAAACCAACACTACCATACCTGCCTCCCATGCCTGAAATAAAAAATCGCAAAAGTAAATTTAAAAAAAAAAACCCTAGACTCTTCCCCTTGGAACTAATATGCACTACAGGAACAAATAATTATTATTTCAGATAACATAAAAAATGTACAAGAAAACTTCTTAAAGTCAGCTGATGCTTTTCCCCCCTCTCCCTAAAGAGAGAGCATTTTGTGAAAATGCATGTGTTTAATAATCTGAAACTTTTGTTGCTAGAATTTAGATGATGTAGAAAAAATGGTAAGTTTTAAAGAATTCTCAGAGGAATGCTACCATTGCTATTTAACAATACATGGCTTAGAATGTGTTATGAACAAATTATTAATGAATTTACCTGCCTTCTTAGGGATATTAAAGCTACCTGACATACTAGTATTGTTGTAGAGACAAAAAGTTATTCCCTGCACAAAACTGAAAAGTGCTGTTAGAAAAATACTTCTTCAGACTGCATGAAGTAATAATGGCTTTGCTACTATGAAATAAAGGGAACGAAAAAAAGAAATAAACGAAAAAAAACATAAGCTTTGTAGAAAGAAAAAAGAGTCAAAGATACTTGCTACATGAGAGAAACTTGTAAAAAAAATAAGGACAAAATCAGTGTGAAGATAATGTATAATACTGTGGAAAATTGTGGTCTATTTTATACATACACTACTCTAATTCTTTTGCAAATTTTAGTACAATTTAATAGAATTAGCTTTGTTCGTATACTGTCGTAGGGCCATAATCATCGACTGAAAGAAAAACAAATTTCTTTTGTCATTAAATATATGTAATGCAAATAAGAAGTTATCATCTTATTTTAGTATTGACTCTTTAGTTAGGCTGTAGAGTGGCTGTCATATCCCAAATTGCATTATTTTATTTGCAGTCCATTAATCTTTATCTATTGAGTAGAAACCATCATCAGCCGTGGGTCAGTTTGGGATGTTTTCATGAGAACATGTTGGGTAGGACAAGAGAGACCTATTCCCAACATCAGAATATTTTTTTGGTGGGAGGACCTATCTACTATTCCAGAAGTCAGGAAAACTTTTTTCTCTGAGTGTATGATTTGATACAGTGAGTAAGAGGATGCAGTCACTTAGCAGACTAAACTAAAGGTGAATTCTTGGCCATTTTTATATCAAGGACACTCTTGGCATTGAGTTTAGCATTTCAGTCTTTTTCAAATCTGGAAGAAAGGAACAATAGTCAGATATGGTACCATTAAAGCAAGAGAAGAAAACATTTGGGTTCTATGTGAAATCTAACACAAACTCCAAGGAATAACTGAATTGAAGAATACTCTCTCAATAGAGAGTGAAACATTAATGACCTGGGTTTTTAAAGTCTAGGCTTGATGGGTTACGTTTTTTGTACAGATAGCTACTCATATTGGCAAGGAGAGGGACAGATGACTTATATAGATCCTGTTCAGCTTTAATATCTCTTAAAGCATGGATGCATTCCAGGAGTGAACTGACTGGGTTCAGAGAAGTTCAATAGCTCCCAACATGGAAGCACCTGCCTGCCTTGCTACCTCAATTCAAACTAATTTGCAAATCTGTTCTCCACAAAGCTGCTGATTAAATGAGCTAAGTAATTTTTATTTTTTTCTGAAAGAAGAAGTCTGACAAAAACAATGTGAAAAAATAGGTGCAGAGGCACATAATGAAATTAAAGTATTAGGAGTACTGCAGTGCTAGCATGTTTTCCATCTGCTGTTCGTGTGCCCGTACAGCTTATTGCCAACACAGTCACTAGAAGGAAGGGAGACTTTGTATATTAAAATAGAACCTTGTTTTGTCAAACAAATTGTTAATAGACTTCCAACCAGGTTTTTTTAAGGCTTGTACATTTTCATTTATTAAAAGCGGTTCTGGAACAGGCATGCTAGTGTTACTGGATATTAGTCTTCAATATTTAGGAAAATGGTCTGGGTTGAAATGAATGAACAAGTCTTGGTGACACTCCCAAAGACCTTTTACTTTTAAATGCTAAACAAGCAGGAAAATCAGGCATCAAATAAATTCTAGCTGCAAAATCTAGGTAAAGTTGCAGGGTGGTCTATTTTTTATTGCGGATCTTTCAGATAGTAGAAGAAGGGTTTATAGAAGGGAGTAGATGAAAGTAGTCTGATCTGTTTAGGTAAACTCTGGAACTGTTTTTCCTTCCATAAGAAAGTAAATTGGAGAGGATCCCCGTGATTCTCCCTCTACTCAGCTCTCATGAGTCCCCACCTGGAATACTGAATAGAGTTCTGGTGCTCCTACATAAAAAGGGTATAGAACTGCTGGAGCAAGTCCTGAGGGAAACCATGACTTTGAGAAGGGAAGTAGAGTACCTTCCCTATGAAGGCAGGCTGAAAAAGTTGGGGCTGTTCAACCTGGAGAAGAGCAGTGGAGAACTCACAGCAACCTTCCAGTGTCTGAAGGGACCCTACAGGGAAGCTGGAGAGTGACACTTCATCAGGAACTGTAGTGATAGGGCAAGGAGTAATGGGTTCAGACTGAAAGAGGGGAAATTTACTTTAGATATATGGAAGAAATTTGCTCTGAGAGTGGTAAGACACCGGAATGAGTTGCCTGGAGAAATTATGAATGCACCATGTGCCNATAACAGGGAAAACTGCGGTAGGAACTCCCACACCTCACCCCATCCCTGGCAGTGTTCAAGGCCAGGCTGGACGGGGCTTTGAGCAGCTTAATGTAGTAGAAGGTGCCCCTGCCCATGGTAAGGTGGTTGGAGATAGATGATCTTCAAGGTCCTTTCTAAGCCAAATCATTCTATGATTCTGTGATTTTACATTGTAAGTATGTGTATTGGAAAAATTTCCTTGTACAATGTTCCAAAATTTCAACTTGTATTTTTGTAAAGACTTGCCTTTCCACTTTGCTTTATAATATCGAGGGCTTCTTCAAACAGAATTTTATGTACATTTTTTTTAAAATACTTTTTTTTACGAGACAACCAATATATTATTTCTTTGTTATTTTTCTGTGAAAAAACTCAATGCTCGATTTAACAAATACTTTTCCTTCTTTAAATTGTGTTCCTTATTAAAACACACTGCAAAGTACTAATTATATGAATTGCTTCAAAAAGTAGGACAATATTAGAGTTAAAATTGATACGAATGGTGATCACCCGCATGCATAGTTAGATCACAAACTGTCAAAAGGAGGGTCACACCAGTTGACAAGGCTATGTAGAATAACACAAGGCATGAGAAACAGTGTTATACAATCATAAATATAGATGATTTTCAGATTTTTAAATTATAAGCACTTGCATTCATAATTAAATCAGATACTGCTGAGGGAAAATGTCAAAACACCTGTAAATACTGTCCACAGCACTCCTTATAATGGAGTACAGAACTTCAGATGCAGATTTGAATCTCAGCCACCATTCTACCAAACCAGTAAAAACTGTAAACCTTCTTATTTCAATAATCCCCCCTTCAGTAAATTGATGTGAGTTCTGGTGTATGTACTGCTCCAGGACTTTTACAAAATCATGCCACCTATTTTTGATCAATTACAGTATCCAGTAATACTTATATTTATGTATATTTTATGTATAACTGTTGCAGAATAAAAATTACCTGTTTTACTTATTGATGCCACTTTTATTCTAGTCCACCAAGTGGGAATTTTACTGATGGCTTGAGTGAGGCCAAATGATTTGATGTAGTGAAAAAACTGTTCTCTTTTAACAAGCTACCAGACCAGAGCAGAGCAATGTTACCTGATTACATTTGTGCTGTTTGCTCTATTTTACTTTATAATAGGTGTGCTTAGTGACTTTCACATACAGCTAAAGAAGATTACTTCCTACGTTTCAGCAAAGGAATAATGTTTTTTAACAATCTGTTGGCCATACTGCAAGTGATATGGAAAAGAACAGACAGTCTGCTTTAGGGTGACCATAGAAAAGAAAAAGATTCATTTCTGACACAAAATAATTTTGCAGAGACAGTAAAGTATAGGTCTGAGAGTGAAATAAAAATGAAAGATGAGTTTACGTCTTTGATCTGGTTAAAGTGCTACCAGAAGTGAGAAATCTGGGGCTTCTAAATCTGCTAACAGGTTTATACTTGCCTGCATGTCATCAGCGCTGTTTTGAGGTAGCGTTCCTTGAAGACCCAAAAGAAAAGGTAGTATTGACTCTCTCCAGTCCTGAAAAATTCAGCGCTGAGTATTAGCTCATCAGAGAATCAACCAAAAACCCTGGACTGGGACAAAAAGAGAGGAGGAATCAAACAGCTAGGCTTTCATGATTTTGTTTTTCTTTGATTCCTATAATGGATATCAGCTTTTGGTTTTACCATCTGTGAGTTATTTTGCTGATTGCTGTCACACAGTTTTTGAGAAAGTAATTTTTTTTAATGGGTTGAAACAAAAACCAGTTAGCTCTGGCCTCTTCTCAGGAAAATGAGAACTCCAAAGTTAACACAGATGTTGGTAACTTCTGGCAGCAGGAACAGAGGACAACGTAGTAAATAGTAATTAGGACAGTAAGATATCTTCCTTTTCATGACTCTTTACAAAGGAAAGATGACAGATTTTAAATCTCAATCTGTATTCTTCTGTTTATGTTGATATTGGTAGAATTATCAGCAGGTTTTGTGAAGGAGGGATTAAAGTAATTGAGGTAAACACAACCAAAAGTGGCCAAAACCCCATTTCAGGCTTTCTTATAACTTCATAAATTGGTAGTGACTCTGCTGTGATCAGTTCCAAACACAAAAATCAAAATATGAATGAAAATATGACTTATGCCATTGCACAAATATAAGCCTGTACTTTGAAGTTGTAGACCGTAATCAGTAGCAATAGTGTACTTGCTAGCAATACAAGGAAAAAATCAGAAACATAGCAGAAATAATAAAAAGTACTTCACAAAATTATCAGATATAGCTTTAGTGTACTGCTAGTTACTGGAGCTGAATTCATGATGTGGGGTTTTTTTCAGTCATATTACGAAAGTTCTGCTCAGAACATACTTTCTTGGATGCACTTTTCACCTCTAGATAACTTCCCCAGCCCCCTACTTTAACAGTATCTTTCTTCAAAGATTCTGCACACTGCTTATGCCACTCTCAGAATTTTAATGTGAATTTCTGAGAATATGGAGTGTTATGAAGCATTAACACTTAAACCCACTGCTAATCCCCACATGGCTTGCTTTATTCTTTTAGATCTGTATGTTGTATGAGCTACAGAGAACAATAAAACTGAATAAGTACCTTGGAGAGAGAGTAAGAGCCTGTGTGTGAAACATGCTAAGTAATTATAGTGGTACTATTTGAAGAATGATAGTCAGGGCTGTTTTAAATTTAGAACATTTTCAATCAGATGATTAACTGTAGTTGAAAATCAGTTTGCTGTCAAAGTTTGCCTTGAGGCCTTCTGTTACCCAGGGGTTAATTTGGATAAAAAGTGAATATCAAGTTTGCTTCAAGAAACAAAAATATGTAGGTTTTCAACGCATTCACATGCAATTTTGAATTAGCAACACAGTGAAAACAGATTTTTAATAGCAAATGCCTTTTCCCAATCTTGTAACTCCAATGTAGTCTCATGTTTACTCAGTGCAGTAGAAAAAATATTTTCAAAGCTTTTCAGTCATAATACACACAGAAACTTAATACTGCTTTTCTAAAATGAAAAATATATATTTTAACAATTCAAATCTAACATGGGAAATCAAAGTGTGTTCTACTGAAGTTATTTGCACAGAAATAGCATATTTCTCTTGTTTTATTGTTCTTTTCTTTCTGTTCTGACAAGCACATCTTCAGATTTTGTGATAGAACCAGAAAATGGCATAACAGATTTTTCATATACCCTTTGTCTTAGTCATCATTTTTTTAAGGTTGTGGCTACAGATCACATCACTGTTAGGAAACACCTGCGTGACATAAAAATATATTAAGAGCAAAACAACACAGAATCCTTCTCCCATTATTGTCTGATTCTGAGTTTACATTATAATTCAGATAAATCCAAATCCAGTGCTACAAATATAGCTGAAATTCTTCAGAATAAAGTGTGAAAAATATTAATTTAAATAAATTTGGGTACCAATGTGTAAATCAACACACAGTGTGCGTGTAAGTCTATACTCCTGACATGTATTTCATAATGCACTTTTCAGCTTTTCAACTCTGTTGAATGATGGGGGGTTTAGCTTGCTCAAATGAAAAAGCCCAACTGATTTGACTTTGTACAAAACAAGTACTTGCATAAATATATAAACACGATACAAAAAAATAGGCACTACCTTCAATAAACAGCGTACCTTAATAGTAGACATCTGTCTTATAATCTAAGTTTTAACTTGACCTTGAAAAGGAAGGAAATAACATACATGAGTCTTATAACAATTAGAAGAAGGAGCTCCCTAGGTTAACGATGGTAAGCAGAATTTGAAAAATAAAGCAAACAACAACAAAGCCATAAAATTTAGTCAGCAAAGTAAAAACGACAACTATAGAAAGAAGCACTTTTAAATGAATAATCAAAGGAAATTTGAAAGAAAACACATAACCTAGAAAAGCTGAATTTTCTGCAGCCTAATAGACATTTTTCCTTCTACATTACCTAGTGCTTGAGAGGTAACTACCAAGTCAAACTAGTTCTATTTAAAATGGGTTTTTTTGGAGTGAAAAGCTAATAGTTTTAAATATGTAGGTGTACACTTCAGAGCAGACATATAAGGATCAACATAAACTGAAAATTACCTCATAACAACACAGATTCAAAAAAAATAATTCAGAGAACAGATGAGGCCAGGAAAAACAAATTAATGTGGCTAGAAGTTCTTTGTAGATCAGTACTGAGCATACAGGGTCACAGTGAGCTCTCTCATTTGAGTATAAAGTGTAACAGATAAATAAAGAAAACAGCTCTAAGCAAATTATATATAAATAATTTATGTAAGCTGTTTAACTGGGCTTTTGACAAGAAATAAAAACAAAGGAAGATGAAGTTGACTTACGGTAAGGTCATAGAATCCCAGAAAAAATGTTAGATAACATAAGATATTCCCCTGCCACCAATGAGAGACATAACTTTTTATAAATATTTTTAAAGGATGCCAAAGCATAAAAGGTTAGTTAAGTTAAAGCTAAGGCCAGAAATTAAGAAGGGGAAATCCTATCTAGAAAGCATATTTTATGTGTATCTTAAGCTCTTACCCTTGAGGCTTTGTGTACTACTTGTTATACATGGAATAATACAGGATCTTCTTTATCTGATATTTCTAGGCAAAAATTCCTTTTGCAGACTACAGGAAGAGAAATTGAAACTTCCAATCTGAAGAATGGGTATTTAAAAAATTGAAATGTTGAAGTAAAGATGGAAAAACATTCAAGTCATATTTGAGTTAAAAACAAAAGTATGATGCTATGATTTCTTGGATATAAGCTAGTCTTTTTATACTATGTTATTTTAAAAGTTATTTTAAACTTGATTTCATAAACTTCTACAGAGACTGTGGAAGTCTTTCAGAGGTCTAGATAGTTTGGCTTTTTCCACACATACCTTTCTTGAGTTTTAAATACCAAGTCAAAATTTTGTTACAGTTCCTTTATAAGTCCCTACAAGCATGTTTTTCCAAGGGAAAGTAAAAAGAGTTCCCATCTCCCTGTAATGCCTGTTATTTGTCAGAAAAGTATTTGCAGTGAGTCAAACATCTGCAGTCCACATCCACACTTTTTAGCATTAACATGTCTTATCCATTCTATAGGATTAGATCCCACATATCTATAAAAAGACAAATACATATGCTTTCATATAATTACTTCTGCAACAACTCTTGTATAGATAATTATTCTGCTATAGAGTTTCCTTTTATACCATTGCAAGTACTGACTCTAACTAAACCACTACAATGCCACCTTCTTGTCTCTAACTGAACCCCCCCATGCATGGCTGAGTAAATAGAACTGTGATAAGCTGTTACCTGGTTGTTGTTTCAAGACTCATATACCTTCTTTTTCTTCCTCCTCCTTCCAAGACACGACTTCCAATGTCACCGACATACTCAGCCACTGGCTTATATTGAGGAAGTGTGAGGACTGTCCCTAAGTTCTCACCTGGGATCCAGTGGGTGAAGCTCTTTACTTTGTGTGCAATGCAATACTGCTGACTGCAGTGTAGTTTAAATGGTTCAGTGTAGAATTACAAAAATAATTACAAAAAAGCTTAGCTTCAAATTTCTCTGCCTCTATGACATTATGTCCTCTTCCTACAGACAGGTATTTCTTAGGAATTCACAGTCATGTGTAATCATTAATGCCCCAGGTCGAATCTCAAGTCTTTAATTGGGCTGTTGAAGTGCAGACAGCTCAAGCCTCAAGTGACTATTTCTTTTGTAATTTTGGCATCTGTTGTAGAGATATCTGGCTGCAAAGAATGTTAAAGGACATCCTGACAGGATCTATGTATAGTACATCCACTCAATCACAGTTATCTTCTCTTTTATAACTGTAATTACTTTTGTTCATTAAATGATTGTAAGAGAACCAGCTGAAATTTTGTAAGCTTAAAATGAGATTCAACTTGTGAATTGGAACTTGGGTTCATGTTCTCAATTTAAAGTCATAAAGTATACAACAAAAAATGATGCAATATGCAAATTCTCAGAAAAAAAAATGAGGAGCTTTCCAGCTTTCCTAATTTTAGAAATATGAGGATATTTAAACACCTACTCGTGAAGGAGCACTTATTTGATAACTTCCATATTTAATTACCCTTGCTTTCTAGCTGACTATAACCTTCCTAGAAGTACTGAATTTCTATAGGATAGAAAACTAACTAATTAAGGACATGGTTTCTGAAGTTATTAAATTTTTGCTAGATCAGAATCTGACTTCTCTTCCTTAACTGAAGCATGCTTATTCTAACTCACTGATGCATGTCTTCCAACTTGCAAGTTCCTGGTATTTTACTGTCATGTTATCCAAGTGAATCTAGAGGTGATGGCAGAAATTCCTCCTGTAGGAGGAGGAAACTACTGGAGATCAGTCTACATTCCTGTTAACTTATAGGTGTTTTCTGGAAAGTCTTTCTGAAAATACGTGTTGACAATCATGTTATATCAGTCAAGAAAATTCCTACTTATTCTTAAATGTGTTCCAAAGAGGAGGTCAAGCTCTGATTATTGCCCAGAATGTGTGAAATGACAAAATTGTTTGTTTGTGGCTTTTTCCAGCTAGGGGTGGTCTTTTTAAAATAAAAAGTTATTATATTTTCATTTTTTCCCTGGTAGGATCTCATAAATTTAGATGACTTTAGATGTCCACCTTCTAAATTACTATTTATAAGAGTACTCCTGAGCACCTGCCACATCCTGAATATCTCACAATATGCTTCATTGGCTGATCTGAAAGCTCATAGTACTTCAGCACTTTCCAGATTGTTCTAGCTTATCCTAATCAACAAGACATCTGGCTCCCAAATTCCATTGGTGTACAAAAGAAAGACTGAGAAATGCTTTAACCACTTTAGCTAATATTTCTTAGAGAAACTCACATCACAAAATAAATTTATGACTGAAAAAGATCTGCAGCACTGAAAGAAAAAAAGACAAAAAAACCCCCCTCTGATTACAGCCAGTATTACTTCTTAGTTTCTGTTCTCTAATTACACTTAACAATGCACATGTTTAGTTTAAGGAGTAAAGATTTCCAGTTCTCAGATACATACTAATATTAGTTACCATGTTTTAGTTTCGTATAATTCCTGTTTGGCTTTCTGTCAAAATGGACAAAAATTCTTTCAACTCTTGTGAAAGCATTGAAAGAGCCTCCACCGTAAATAACTTGGGACTTACTGTTCAGAAAATGTATATGAAACTTGAGAGTACTAAGTTCTTTACTCTAGAAATTGAATATTTTTTCTCTTTTCCATGTGCAAGCGAATGCAGCATTAATGGTAGTCAGTAAGCTAACCTCAGTAAGTGTGGTATATTTCTGAAACTGTGCATGGGCTTGTTTTTCTTTGGCCCTAATTCTGTGTACTGTATATACAGCAAAACTCAGATCCATATGCTTAGTGTTTCCTGACGTGTTTTATGCAAATTTCATCATTTTATGTATTCTGAAATGTATAAACTTACCTGACATTTTTGGAACTTTCTTAGTGGCAAGATACTTGGGATTTAGGTAGGTGTTGTACCTACTACATCTTAAATTAGATTTAGCTTTTAGTTTATTTTCATTTTTACCAGTTAGTTCACTTGTAATTTATAGTTCTTTAATTTTTGCCTTTGTGCATCCCCTAGGCAACATAGGACTCAATAAAGCTATTTGTTGCTATAGGCAACAGAATTGTTTTTCAATATATTGTCAGACTGATGATATCATTTGAATTTTGATGCTTTGCTGCAATACTATCTTTATGATTGTTGTCATGGAGGGGGATAAAAATATTTTGATTGGTTGTCACACTGTATGTGTGAGCTATCACTGTTTCTTGCACTGCTTTTTAAGATGAAAATGATAAATATAGGACTAGTCCCATCTGAGCTGATCCCTGGGGAGAGATAATCCTTCAATTTGATGAAAAATGGTCCTGTTTTGAACAATTTCCTGGGAATTTAAAATGCCAATACATTAATATTCACACTGTATTTTGTAACATGAGTGCATGCAAACACTAACATATTTCACTGATTTGAGTACTGAGAATACAGGGTAAAAACCTAGCATTTATTTTTTAAAGTTGTTATTTGTATGTAGAGTCATCACCAGAAATATCACTTTGAGTATTATTAATAAATATTTGGGTTACTGGCAAGAATAAATATGTGAAAATATGTCATTAAATTAAAAGGGGTATTACTGATGTGAAATTTTTTACTCATTTTGGCCCTCAAATATTTGTTTTCTCAAATTGCAGCATCAATAGCAAGTATGATCACTGACAAAACCCTAACATTATCCCTTCAATGAAAATCCTTTTCCACTTGAGTAGGTCTTGTATATACTATACATGTATAGAATTGTTTCTTTGCACACTTTTTTTTTTTTCCCCTGAAATGTAAGTTAATGTGACCCAATGGATGGCTGTTGCTAACTGTAGAATAGAAAGTAATCATAGTACAGAAAGTGAAATTGAATGTTAAATAAGTATCTCTCCTGTTGTATCGACTCAGTGAATTGCAGAGCATTAATAGCATCTCTAAAACTAGCTTGTTGGGGCAGGCTTAAATTCAGAGAATTGTTAAGGCCGGAAAAGACTGTAAGATTGGCCACAACTGATACACTAGTACTGCCATGTTCACCACTAAACCATGTCCCCAAGTGCCACATCCACATCCATTTTGAGCACTTCCAGGGATGATTCTACCACTTCCCTGGGCAGCCTGTTCCAATGCCCTCCTTTTCAGTGAAGATATTTTTCTTCATGTCCAGTCTAAACCTCCTCTGGGCTGACTTGACACCATGTCTTCTTGTTCTGTCACTTGTTGCTTGTGAGAAGAGAGTGACCCCCACCTGGATACAATCTCATCTCCCCTGAGCCTCCTCTTCTCTGGGCTGAAAAATCCCAGCTCCCTCAGTTGCTCTTCACAAGACATATGCTCCAGACTCTTCACCAGCTTAGTTGATTTTCTCCGGACATGCTCCAGTGCAGGGTGAAGGAGAACAAGTGGGATGCCACAGGAATCCCTATGGTGGTTATATCTTTCTACTTAATCTCTCTCACTTCCCTCTTCCTATTTCTTTCTCTCTCTCTACCTCACACTTACTGTTTAATAAAATCCATACTATTGACTTTGGCGTATGGTCTCATTTGCAACTCAATTCGGGCAGAGGTATCTCTTATGATCAGATCATAACACCATCAGAAAGCCTCAAATATTGTCTCACTCTTTTGTCAGGAATTTTGTCCTCAGCTAACAACGATTTGTTGATCAGATTTTTGCCATTGGTGTTTATTGAAACCGAAGCAGTCTCCACGTTTATGGTATATTATGCCAGAATGTGGAAAGAAGGTAAGAGATAGAACTGAGTTTACTAAACACATCCATATGAAGTATAATGACGAGATTGGCTGATATAACTCTTATTTTAAACCTTATTAATAGCTTAATTGGTAAATGTGAATGATTTGCTGGCTATGGCGAAACTGGGCCACCAACAGCCTGAAGAAATCAAAGCCTTCATTAAAAAATAAAACAGACAAAAAACCCTCTTTTTTTCTTACAGACATAAATGATAGTAATTAAAAAGTAGTCATTAAAGGAATCCTGTAAATGATAAATAAATCAATCAACCAAAATTGAAGCAACCAAAATATTCCTTTTGTAAACTACACTATGTTGAACAAGAAGGAGATAAAAGAAGGTCCAAACAACTACATTATTTTCAACTGCTGTTTTTTCTCTAGTTTGAGCAAACAAAGAAGGAGAGAATTAGGATTTTAGGAATTTCTCAGTGGATTGTGAAGCTCAACAACTAGGCTGAAACAGCATGGTGTTTGGCAGATGTTAAAATAGGGGAATGGAAAGTCTAAAACAAAAGATGGTAGTGCAGCCTCTTAAAATTGAAGATGTTTCTCCAGGATGTCCCATTGAAAAGACTGGGTTATTAATGAGTTTTGCTATAGATTTTTGCATATAGAAAACATAAATTATCCTTATAGACTATTCCTTCAGTTTGGGATGAGAAGATAGCTGTAGTTTCTAGGAAGTCAGCCAAGATGGACTTTTCCCCTGAACTACCCACCTGCACTCAAAAATGTCAGAGAATTATAAACTACTCTGAGTCAACACAAAAAGGCAATGGAATATCTTTTTTCACCTCTTTATATCATCTGTGGAAAGTCACAAAGAGTAGGTAATGCTCAACTGCAAGAATAGTAATTGTGTTTGTTCACAAAATAAGAATAGTCTCTATGTATTCTCCTTGAGCATCTGTTCAAGAAAGGCCAGAAGCAACTCTTTCATTAATCACTGAATGTCATGTGCAATAAATCTACTTCAACTCAGCATGATATAGTTTTTCCAAGTACTCAGTTCATTTGTAAATGTTATGGGTATGTCAGCCCAACGTGGGTTAGACCTTATCGTCATCATGCTGCTTAAGAGTTTATTCAGCTCTGCCAGAGTTGCCAGGACACTACCAAGACATTCTTAGCAAGCTAATTAGTAGTGACTGTGCTGTGCTTGCATACCAGTAACTATTTTGTAGATATACAAAATACAATATAGGTATATAAAATATAATCTGCCATCTACAACTTGGCATCTGTAAGAAAAGATTGTAATTTGCTTTTGACCTTCTCTTTTTTCTCTCTCTTTTTATTTTTTTTTTGGTTGGTTTTTTCCATCTCTAGATACAATTAGGAAGAATATCTTGTATTTTGAGAAGAAAATCAGTGGAAACTACAAAAGAATTGTCATGTTTTCCATAATGGTAGGTGCAGCAGATGAATAACTGAAACGAGCAAGGTAGTACAAGACAAGAATTTCTCTTTTGTTCCTGATTTTCAATTTCCCTGTGCTGAATTCAGTGAAAAACTAGCAACTGTCGAACTTCATGGTACCAAACCACAACAAAAAGGAATCATTAAAGCAGTCCGGGAGTTACAATACATTTTAAAGGATAGAACTTCAATTACAGAACTTCAATTCTTCAAATTTTAAATGTAGGCCTTTATTAACCCAGTCACAGCACACACAGAAAACAGTTTGATCAAGTTATAGGGTGTCATATAACTTCCATACAATATTCAAACATAGGAAAAAGCTATGATCAGTAGATTAATACCTTATTCTTCTCCACAACTAAAGAGGGAGGCCTCATATTGCCAAATCCCTAAAGACCATTGATTTGAACATGAGATTTATCTGACCAGAAACTAAAGATTCCCAGGGGGCAGCTTTGACCCCTGGAAAATCTACACTGTAATACAGCTGAAGTCAGGAAGTTACCCCTAATTATCATAGGTTACATAATCAACTGGATTTAGAAACTTTATGATAACACAATAAAGGAAAATTAGTAATTCTGAACAGAATTGGTCTCTTTACAATGCAGATTTTGTTTTCTGATAAAAACATATGATAATGAATGTTTTTGGAATTCTACTAGGGGTTTTCTGTGACACATATGATAATGAGAATAAATGAAGCACAGATCTTCACCAAAGAGGAAATAATAGAGTGGGGATCAACTTCTTCTTAGTTTTACAGATGTCCCTATAATGATAGTCTGTGAGGTGTACTGAGAAATTTTGATATCTTCAATGATTTCTTAGTTTTTAGGGAGGCAGACAATCTTATTAATCTGGGTGACAGGGAAATAGTTTGATAAGGACCTCTGTCTCTTCTCTTGGTAAGTTCAACTTCATTCTTTCATGAGAAAATCTGAAGAAATTTTAGTAGTCATTTCATGACCTGCACATATTCTACTTTAGTGAAAGCACACAGGCGAAAAAAAAAAAAGGAAATCTGGGGATAAGAAGAAACCCTCAAAAATCTTGTAAGAAAAAATTCTAGTAGCCTTTGCCAAGTGTAAGGAATCCACACACATTCATCAAAAAGGCATTGAATTGTACAGTTTTATATTCTGATATCTACATTTAATATAATGGGTGGTGACTGAAAACTTTGTGGCAATAACTTCTAATGTGTGCTATCTTCTTTGCAATTAGAATTTCCATCAGTTTTATACAATAGATTTTGTTTTGTAGATGTCAAGTATGTTGCATTAATCCCTAGGAAAATTAATCAGAATATATTCAGTAACTGGTAAAGAAAACGAAGAATCAATATTCTCAGAATAGTTTAATTTTGTATTCAAATATTGAAATATAGCTCAAAATGCTGGCTTATGTTTGCTTATCATTGCATACAAAAAATGTGAAATACTTCAGCTGCCTACATCTGATTTGATACTTAAAACAGTAATCTAGATTTCCTGCTACTATGAAAAGGAGTTGTCAAAAGCTATTTTTAAAAGTATGGAGTTATGAAAAAGACAGGATAACACTTAATATGATGGATATTATAAAATCTTGAACTACTACAATTGTTAGTAACTTGATGTTGCAGAACCATGCCTACATTTTATTTGGAAGAGCTGTGGATGGTCAAGAAAATATACTGACAAAATTTATTTGCAGTTGGTTTGGCTTTAGCTTAAATAATTCTTCCCTCATCTAAAATTTTGGGGTTTTGTTTGTTTTTTTTTTATTTTGGTTTTTTGGTTTTTGGTTTTTTTTTTAATTCACAGGCTATTAGAGAATTAGGTAGGATTTCATATAATAAAACGTTACAGTAATGCCTAAAATAAAAAAAAAAAATTTCAATATTTTCATAATTTTACTTGGTGTTTCAGAGTAAAATAAAATGGTTTCCTGCATAATTTACTCCTTGACTACTCCTTGGGAAAAGAAAGGAATTTGGACTTCAAAAGTAATTTTCATTTTTCTATTAAGTTTTGTAATCTCCAGAGTTATTAGAATTCTCTGACTTGCCTAGAGTTACAGGTATTTGTGCTGTCCTTGTCCCTTTTAACTTTGGTCAGCATTAGCTGGAGTCAAACACAAATTATATTATGGTCTGTGTTCAATAAAATCTTATATGCATAGGAAACTTCTCTAACTGTAAACTAAGCTTTTTCTTAATTACTCTCTAGGTCTCACGTTAAGCCTTCTGATATTCCTGATATTCTGAAAAATGTATAGATTATTTTTATTTCTTTAAGCAATTACAACACAGCTACTGTATGTTGTGTTGCAATGTAACTGCAAATAAGTGACAACAACTTTTTTCTGAGAAAAATGCTTGGTTTGTTAGGATGGTTTTGTAATAATCTGTCTTTAGCTCACATCTTGATTTGTAAAGTAGTCAATCTAATACCTGAAACCTTGGCAGTGAGTTAAATGTATTAATACATTTTAAAAAAAAAAATTGTTGCTCTACAGACAAAATGAGGAATGCATCTGCTTTCTGCCCACAATAAATTACAGCGGAGGAAGACATCTTTAGAAAATTAACAGTCCCACTATGCATATTAATACCTGCTGCCACTGGAATTGTGCTGCTCATACTTGCAACACTCTTATTATTCACATTACCTGCTAACACTGCAATGTTAAGAGTTACACAGATACTGGAATTTACCCAATTAGTTAAATGATGAAAAAATAACATAAGTATAGAACATAAATTAGAAGTGAAGAAATAACCTTCTCTCTTTGAGAAATGTAGGCACACACATCTTACCTATATTCTCAGTATATTGTGATCACTATTAACATTTCAGAAATAATAGCTTGTCCAGATTTTAATATCTCTAATTAACAACTAATGATTAAAAATATTTTCGTTTTTATTTTACTGGACCAATAAAACATATTAAGTAATGATTTTAACCCATTGGAAGTTCTGTCAGTAAGCAAACCAAAAGACCTTCAGTTTAGGAGTCATGGATAATAAATACTAATTAGCAAACACTATTTTAGGGTCTTTCATTTATTCCTTTTTTAAAATTGATTCTGATAAGTCTGAAATTTAAGGGTATTATTTGAGAGAGAAAATTGCAGCATAAAAAGGACATATTCAAATGTAATTTAAGTGAAAGAATAGGATATTTCTTATAACTGTCAGACTAGACTTGTATAATAAAAATTTTCTCCTCCTATTCTTCAAAAGCTCCATTCCCAAATTACAAGGTTGTTTCTTTTTTCCTTGAAAAAGAGTAGTCTAATGAATAAACTAAAAAATTTAATTGTAAGTTGAAATTGCGTGTGTCTAAATTTTGTTCCTGCTGCCAGTCTTGCTGGTAAGTTAGATTTCAAAACACTGAATATCATACTTGTCTGGTGGCAATAGGCATGGATACAACTCTATGTATGCAGTATTCCTTAACAAAAAAACCCCACAAACAAACTTGTTACTTTCTGAACTGTGAAAGTCCTTAGATTTTTAATAATGTGCACTATACAAAAGGTTATACTTCTAATAAATGCACATCATATTTTGGTGATTAATCACTAGGACTTTTTTTTAAATCAGTCTCTCTCTTCATAACTATGCCCATGGCTTGGTCATCTTTTAGTCTATATCCCTGTGTTTTGCATGTGTCTACCGGACTACGACATGATTGCGAATAATTTATAATCTCATCTCTGAATCCCTATTTAATCCTTGTTTTATGGCTTAGATTGTAGCTTCTTTGCTTTTGGAAATAGCTGTCACAGAGCTATTAACAAACAAACTGATACAGAAATTTCCAATCTCTTGTGGTTATTGAAAAAAAAGCCAAAACATTGAAAGAGAGAAAAATTGCTAACTCTGTTTTATCAACCTCATTCCATTTCAGAATATCTCATGCAGATGGTGTGCATAGCTATCCATTATCTGTTTTTTCCCAATTAAATTTCTTGATGGTAGGCAAAAATCTTTATCCTTGAATTTATGTCAGAGACAGGAAGATATTTTTTGAATAAGCTCAGAACTCCATTGAAGGCAAAAATGAAATGCTGGAGTGGGATAGTTTTACAGCAGGAAGACTTAGGTAAAAGGAAAGGCTGGTGATAGGAAAGGTGGCTCAGATTTCCTGATGTGGAACAGACTGAAAACATTCTCTTGCCAATAGCTGTCAATTGATACGTCCTGGTCTCATTTTTGGTAGGATCCTAATAACACAAGTCCTGTCTTTCCAATTCTTCAAACCCCTCAAAATATAAGAAATAAATGATAATAAGACATTACTGATGCCTCCAGAAACTAAATCTTAAATATTTATTTTCTAATAAGACATTTATTGGAAGGAAAATAGTGAGCTAGTGACAAAGTATAGGGATAAAAGATATAATACAACAAAAATATGACTTCATCCAAGTATTTAACTCATCTTTTTAAACTTTCCTATTAATTTTGGTGAGCTTTTGTCTCTTGAGATAGTTAGCAGCACCATTGTCTATATTATACCTTTTTAGTTTTTTTAAATTATATATCATTCATACTTATTTCTGATACTATTTAAAAATTTTAAAAGTAGAAATATTTTATTTACATGATTATTTATTTATTTTTAAATTTTCCTTCTGGCTTCTGAATCATTCTTCTTTTTCTTTGTGTGTCCAAGCTCCTTATCAGAACTGAAAATACACTTTTTGTGAAAGCTGAGATTCTGATACTGTTGATTTTTTTCAAGCACTGGGCTATGTAACAAATATCCAATATTATATTTGTGAAGAATGGCAAGTATCAACAACATTGAGAGCAGAATCTTATGAGTGGGTTTTTTTCTTTTATTGTGTCAGATAACCTGATGAATTTAAAAAAAAAAAACAAAAAACAAAAAAAAAACAAAACAAGGAACATAATATCTTAGTTCTGGCTGGCATGCCCTTCCTAAAAACTTAGGCTCCTAATAAGACAGATGAAACATTTCAGGAACATGAACTGAAAATTTCTCTAGACTTGAAAATACTTTTAGGAAGACCCTGACAAGTGCCAGAGTGCTGCTGAGCAGAGGTAGTTAGCATGGCTCCAAAGGCACTCTAGCTGCTGCACTACAGAGTTATGGAGGCTATTTACTTTTTATAGAAGCGAAGTAAGGGAACATGCAGGATGTGGTGCACCGCAGCAGTTAGGCTGCATGTTGTACTAAAACACACTTAAACTACCCCATGATTTGTTACATTAGATTATAACTGGAGGCAAGCTTCCACTATATTTCCTACTCCACACATGGGAAAAAAATAAAATGGTATAAAGACAGTATTTTGGGTGTGTCTCAGAAATATCACTCAGAGATGCACTAGAGATTAGTATCTTTATGCATATAAGTGGGAAGCTGTTATGAAACAGTTATTATAACGGCGTACAGGAAAATGAAGTGACAGAGTTTGCATCTTTCTTAGTAGGGCAGGGAAAAAATTAATTTTTAACAATGTTTGAATAAAAACGGATTAATTTTTTTTCTTTCACATTTTGAAAGAGTTCCCAAGGCCTCTGGCCTTCCGTCAACATCTTACAGATGCTATTCTATGCCAACCTGGTGGCCTGTTTCTGAAGACAAGGCACAGTCTGAGTATGTGTGAAGGGGAATGTGAATGTCTGTATACTTATCTTCATAGCTTGGAAATTATTCCCAGGCACAGCTTTTCATGTCTCAGAATCCTTTCTGATGCCTGCAGGTGAATCCAGGTGGTTCTGGTTCAGATATCCTGTCCGAATTTTCTGTGTTTCTGTTTCAAACTATTAAATGCACATAAAAATTGCGAAATAGATGGATAGACGTTGCCTGTGTTAAAAATCCATGATTCATTCCTTAGAGACCTTGAAAAAATTGAATAAAACTGCAACAATTTTCATTCTTTTAATTCATATTTTCATTTTTAAACATTAAGTTGATGCATTCACTAATGTATGGGGTATCTGTTCTTGATATTCTGTAACTGTAAACCATACAGTACACTTTGTACAAGGTTTATCTACATAGTTCTACAATACTAAAAACACTTACTACATTCTATATAATATGTGGTTGGTTTGATTCATTGTTTGGTATAATGTGAGTTAAAAAAAATTTTCTGTCTGACTGTGTCCCAGTCGGGCAACAAATATGTCCTTATTGGTTCGAATGTGCTAATGGTTCCCACTGATACTTTGTTTTCTTGGGTTCACATTGCTGTTGTCATTTAGACTGACATTTACAATGTGCCTTATATGGCTCGTACCTTAATAAAATTATTTAATAGCTTTCATTTTACCAGATTCAATTATTATAAACTCACTGGAGTGAGTTTACTCACTATTTTTTTTTAATTAGCTCAGGTCAATTGCATAGAAAGTAGAAGACAGTAAATATAATGAAGAAAATCTTCATTTAGAACTGCCCAATTTTATTTTCCATTGCTTGTTATTTCCATTTTTTTTATTATTAATTAACCTTTAAACTGCATAAAAATAATGTCACACAATAGGCAACTACTTTCTCTCTCTGTTCATTGCTAAAAAATTTGGTATTTTTCTTCAACTTGAATTTTATAGGTTAACTCAAACTTTCTTTGAAAAATCACTAAGGAAGAAACATTGATAATAAATATTTCCCCACATATTTTTATGTACATATTTTCTACCAGTATAAGTTGGATTACAAGAGTGAATTTTAATACAAACAAGAATATTTGTTTGATTTAATTTTGAGTTTGTTTTGATAGAGTGAAAATGCAGTTACAAAGTGAACCTATTAAAATGAAGATAGACCTTAAATATTGCATTAAAAAAAAGCATATAATGGCTGACATCTTTCAGAGTAGTGAACCTGCAAATCAAGATATTATCTGCAAAATGTCTTCAGTCTCTCCATCACATTTAAATTTGAACCTTATCTCCCACACAACTCTGGTTTGTTCCTTCAGGCAATAGCCATAGGAAACAACAATTGCATTTTCAGTACAGGAATACAAAAAGGTATCATTGAAATGTTGTTTGAAATATCTGCATTTGTTTTTAAACATAAAATGTTGTCCTTAGATTCAGACCTACAATGTGAACTGTTACTTATTCTCCAGAGGAAATGGTCCTGTATTCTCCAGATAGTCCAGAGCATGAATTTGTAGTGCAATCATACATACTAAATAACTTCGAACACGTATGAGAGGAAGAAGTGTGAGTTCAAGCAATTCACTCGTCCAGACAGATGTGTGTGTGAAACACTTAAGTATAGATGTCTAACATGGGATGCAATATCAGCATTTGAGCATATTGTCTTTTAAATCAAAATACAAGTAATTATCCAAAGTCAACAAATTAAGATTGAAAAATTAAATATTGTTACTGAAAAATCCCATAACTTGGTCTTATTTTTTCCTCATTCATAACTTGTAACAAGGTTCTGAACTGTAGCTTTTCCAAACCTCACATTTTAGAGGAAACATTCTCTGCTCACATATGTCAGGGCATTACCAAGTCTGACTATCCCTAGCCAGACTCCCCAGGGCTTGCCCCAGCTTTGACCATGGCCTAGAATCCCATTGCATCCCAGCCCAAGCCCATGAGTCCCCACTCCAGCCATGCCATAGGAGTGCCCCATTCCTGATCTGTTTTCCTCAATTCCTGCCTGGGCCTCAAACCTGACTTATCTTGCTTTTACCTGATGAGCCCTGGACTTTTAACAGGAGCTGTTTCTCTTCTCAGCAGCTCTGTGCTGTCCTGTTTCATGCCCCCCCTCTCTTCGCACCTCCCCAGGGAGTAGTCCAGCTCACTGTTCCCTGACATTGTGTGTATAAACACAGATTTACCTGCAAATCCCAGGTGCATTCCTACTCCTCCCTGCTGCCAACTCTCCTTTAAATATGGATTTGCTTTCTCTCAGTTCAGTTCTCTGAAGTGGTGCACTGGAGGTAAAGCTAATGGCACGGCTAACAGTGAGCAGAAAGAGTATTCCTTGGAAATCTAAGAAGAAGAACTAGAACTCCTAGTGGTAGCTAACTCACCCCTAAGCCTGGTTTATAAAAGTTTTATTCACATTGTTGTTTTCTTACTCAGAAAATTAGAGATAGATTGCTATCTGGTGATTACTATGACTGACAGTTATGCATCCATCTTAAAAACAAACAAATAAGAATAACAAAAAAAATTCCCAACCCTTCTGCCCCAAAACTGGAACGACAAACGTGTAATTAATAGTAGATGGCTTGATTTTCCTTCCACAGATTGATTTTATCAGCCTAGGAAGACAATTTTTAGATCACTCAAAAAGCATTTTCACTCCACAGGAACTGTAGCATATCATAGCTAGCTCCATGAGAAGCAGTGCAGTTCTAACAATATGAGCATACTGAAGATTACACTTAAAATGATACATAAATCTCATGCCTGCCTTAAAAAGATACACAGCTCATCAATACAGCTAAATATACTGTAAACTGCCTTATCTTAACCTACAAGTTGTTTTCCATCTTATTTTCTCTTCCCTGTCCAGCCAGGAAAGGGAGTGATAGAGCAGCTTGGTGGGCAGGCACCTGGTGTCCAGCAAATGTCAGCCCACCACAGTCAGGAGCTCAACGAAATTTTAACGCAATCATTCAACCAAATTAAAGCATTTCACAAAGCGTTAACTTAGCAAACATCTAATCCATCCAACCTTAAATTACCCAGCTTTCAAAAAGAGGAAGTTAGGAATAGAAAAGGAGAGAATAAGAGAGAGAAGAGCAAAATAGAGCTACCACCTCTTGGATCCAGTGTAGTCTCAGCTGCCACAAAACCCAAGGACAACAGGGGCATGACAAGGTGGATCTCTGTGCAATGGTTTTTATCTGCTCCGGCCACCTGTGGCCATGCCCTCCCAGGAGGGGCTTCTGGTCTTACCAGCCATCTATGGCTAGATTGGGGCTCAAGGCGGCTGGTGTATTGCTTCAGGTGTGCTAGGAATGCCAATGACTGACAGCCATTCTGGGCTGAGCTAGAGGCTTCAGAGGGGTGGGGTGTGGAGCAGAGCACATCTCACTTTTCACAGAACTTGCCTAGCTGCCCCCCATACACACACTTACATTGTGTCTACCCTGTAATCATTTTCTCCGGTGTCTCTCTCCCTCTCTTTCACAGTCCGTCCTCTGCTCCGGATCATGAGGTGTTCAGTCAGTATAGCTCCAGGTCCTTTTCAATTCTTCTGTGCTGCTTTCATTGACATCAGAAATTGTATAAGCAAGCAAGCATAGTTCAGACCAATGGTGCAGAGTTCTGGAGCTGGCATACTCAAAAAACTGAGTAGCGGGTGAGCATCATGGCACCTTCTATTTACTTAACATAACTTTCTAATCATTGCCAGATATGTGAAAAATTACTAAAGACTCAATTTTGTGTGAGGACCTTTTTCCTCCTCTAAACTTTATTTTTACTCATCTGGTTGATTTGAAAAAAAAAAAAAAAAAAGTAAATAATGCGACAAAACCAGGCATTGCCAAGGATTTTTTCCCGCTTATATTCCCATTTTCTCAGATCACTGTGGCTTTGCTGTGAAATGACAAGGTGCATTCTAAAGCTGAAAACCAGAAGAAAGATAAAACAGGACATACAGATGGGCATGGGAACTAACTGAGATATACTGTTATATTTGACTTTATGTTTGGCTACTGGTTCTTTTTTTCTGAACTACAATGTTCAGCTGAAATGTTCTTTGGCACCAAGACAGTCTTTTTTGTTCGTTGTTTGTGTGATGCCTAGCACAGTGGGGTGTTGGCTTGTGACACTGGCTGTTAGGCAGTCCACAACACGACAAAAATGATAAAGATAGTTTAGCATTGCTTCTAACTCAGTATGTAGACAGAAATAGCACATTCTTTGGGTTTAATTATGAATATTAGGAGGCAAGAATCTTTGCTTCTTTAAAATAAAATATGTTGATTTCATCATTTTTAGTATAAAATCCTGAGAAGGAATTCAAATTTTAAGGACAAACAAGAACAGTCACTGACCCCTCCCCTCTCTCTCTACATTTGTTCAAGGCTGCCAAAGTAGAAGTATTTTTAATTCCCTTTCAAGATCTGTGATGTCAATACAAGCAGAGGAGAACAGCAGGTAGAGCTCAAGTTGCCTCTGCCACTGGTCATGAGTCCAAATACCTAATCCATCAACACTGGGAGTTTTAGGATACTCCAAATTAGAGAATATGGTTGATCATGTCTTCCTACATTTAAGAGACTAGTAGAATCCTGTCTAGAGACACATGATGTTTTTGATGTTGTTGTTTTTTTTTTTTCTTGGTAGTATAGTATTTTTCCAATGCTCTTGTAGACAAGCATTTGTGCCACAAATACGCAGAATTATGTAATAATTCTGAATTAGGCATAATAGTACATGCCTTTATAATGACAAGGTTGCAGTTTTCGAATAGCTACAGTAGGGTAGTGGTGATGCAGGCAGCAGAACCACGCCAGCTAAGGAGAGATCCAGGACTCAATTCCAGTCATGCCTAATGCCTCTGGTCTGCTGTGGGGGTTGCACAGTGTAATTAATTGTGGAGCACTTTACCTGTAGGGACATAGTGTGGGAGCCAAGGACTAACATCACTACAGGAGCATTTGGCTCCATTTTTCTATTGACTGTTTGGAAGTATTGCTTCTAACAACTAGTTCATCAGAGAAAAAAGCTTTTTTGATTAAGCAACTGCAACACCAGATTTAAACAGTTTTCAGAGCTAATGTATTTTCATCTCACAAAATGAAAACAAAAAGGGTCAAATTGATCTGTTCTTTTTCATCTCTTAAATGTGCAACGGCAGAGGCTCTAGATCAACTTTCCCTTAACAAAGCACAAAGTGTGCCATAAGGATGAAGATGTGTCCAAAAAATCATTCTTTAACCTCACTGTTGCAGGTGGTATTTATTTATATTTTCTGCTCTGTCTGAAATTTTAGCATCACAGTAGTGTCCAATGTGTGTTCAACAGTGTTCTACAAATACTTCCTAATCTGATGAATTACCTTTACCTTCACATTCATATTGCCTTGTCCAATCCAGTTTTTTTTTTCTATCACTCAGTCCTCTGACCTAGCATAAGCTACTTCATGACTTTGGCTTATATATCTTTTTTACTACCCGTTTCAGTTCACTTTTTCCTTTTTTGCTAGAGTGGCACACATTCTAAAGTTCTGCAAATGAAATATTAATATCATCAAAATTCTACAGTGTCTGGATTCAGTAATATCTGGAAGACTAGATACTAAGGACCTGTCTCCCTTTATTTAGAATAGAATTTTGTTATACGCATCCCTGCACATAATCTTAGAGTCCTTGGGTGTGGGGTGAAGAAAACAGAAGTAAAAAGTCTCCCTGTGACTGTCCCACTGTGATGGGCTTTTGACACTTTGTAAAGTTGTAAGTTCAGAACATAATGGTGTGGACTGAAACTTAAATGCTTCTCTTATAATTTAAAAGGGTATTTCAAGTCCGGTATCTTTCAGAAGACAGCGTCACTTTTCGAGTTTTCAGCACTACACTTGCTTTAAACTGAAATAATCTATCCTCAAATTTTAGCTGTTTGCTCTCTTTTTCATGGTTCAATACAGCAAGTCTTCACTTTTGCATGTCTTACACAATTCCAGCATATTCATTCAGTATGACTATACATCTAAGCAAGTGGCTCCCACATATTTTCAGGTACTGTAAAACAACAGCAACCAATAGAATGACCTGTCCTACTCCTTCCCTGCTCTGTCACTTATGTCTCTGCAAATTTTCATTAAGAATATCTCAGGAAAAGCTGCAAACAGAACTACCACAGATGGAAAAATTACTTCTGATCAGTTTCCTACTATGAAGAAAAAACAATGGGTATGGTATGATGGAGTACAGGGAGTAAAGACCTGCATCTCTCAGAGGGAGGATTTTCCTTAAGTGTGTATGGAATTATGAATTCATTTTGAAACATCAGTTCTGTAAAGTGAGGTAGAAAAGTAAGCAAAACCAGTTTTGCACTACCATGAACTTATGATGTTCAACAGAACTTTTTTCCCCTGTGTTTATCTCTAGCATCTATGATTTTTTTTAATTTTAAAGCATATTAAAATGTTAGTAATATGTAAAGTAAAACAGTGTGAACATTGTTTATGCCCCATTAAATAGATAACATTGGTTTATATCTGTTTGGCTAAAACTAAGAAATTGTCTTTGCAATTACGTATTTCATCTGCTAAAATACTTCTGCAATTTGAAGTTGGAAAAGGACCTTTAGAAAACTAAGAAGTCTTTCCCATGTGATCAAATTAATACACACAAATATCTTTTTGAAAATATTATATAGAAGCAAACTTAGACATAGGGCATTTTAGGTTTCTCAAGATATTTATGAATCAGGAAACATTCTTGTTTCAGCCCACAGTGTTAAAAATTACATAAGACACAGACTTCATAGGAAAACTGGGTGAAGGAAAGATTTTGATGAAGTATTATATCACGTTCCACTGAGAAACAGATTTAATGCTGCGATGAAAGAAAAGATTCTCTTTTTCCCCTTAACAAACACATCTGCAGCCAATAAAGGAAGACTGCCACTATTTTCCACTCATGTGATCTCTCCTCTTCATCTTCTTGAGTACACAATACTGACATAGCACTGTGATGACAAATCTTTTGCTATCTTCAATTAACTAATGCCATTGGATTAATTTATTTCAGCCTCTTTTCCCCCTCTGATCAAAATGTTATTCTATAGCTTCTTGCGTTTCAGTAGACTACAGTTCTTGGAGAAAGGTAGCATTGTTTTTGGTTTGTAAAATATAAATGAAACTGTTCCCTGAATGAAATCATTTACTTTAAGTACACCTGCTATATTACTTGTATTGAAATGCAGACTTTCTGGTTGAACTTACAAAAATATCACATCTCATCACAAGATTCTACAGCATTTGGTCTGTTCTGCTGTAACTTTGATGTATATGAAGCTAGCTATTTTTCTATGAGGCTGGGATTGCTTTTCCCTTTGATGAATGATTGCCTTTTATTTCTTTGCTTCTTCTACTCCCCACACAAAAGCCATGGAGATTTATACAGAGGAACTTTCAGATGGCATGAGATGTGACTTTAGGTCAAATCCAGGGATTATTTACACCAAAACAGTCAAATGCATTGCATTTTATAGTGGTTTAAGACTCTGGATCACAATATTAAAGCTATTATGAAAGGAAACCACCTGTCATCATTGCAGTACCGGAGATCCAGCCTTCCATCGTAGTAGTTGTACAGACAAATCCTCCTGCAGTGGGCTGAATATTTCCTTTTAACATTTGTGTGATGTTCAGTAGACCATTTACAGGTTCATTTTATTTGAGCAAATGTACCATCATTTATCTTATCCTGTGCAAGTCTTGCATGTCCTATGACAGTTTTCATTTGAATGCTTATTATTCACTTCTTTTTTGACTTCCCATTCTTTGCAGTCCTATCTGATGATGGAATTTCACCCTTTAGTCATTCTTTTCCATTTTGTAGGAATTCCACTCCTCTGCATGACTGAATTTATCCTGCTTATGTACAAACTAATCCTGGCAGGTTAACTCTTTCATGACTTACATCTGCAGACATCCAAAGTCTGCATGCTTTTGCTTGTTATCAGTTTCCAAAAAATTCTTGGGTAAGTGAAAAGGGCAATATTGCCGTTTTTATTCTGGACAAATATAGCTTGCAGTCACAGAACATTAAAACAGGTGTTAAAACAGCCTCTTTTTCAGTTCTGGAAATGAAATGACTGTTTGACAGCGGCTTTTCTTTTGAGATGCAGCACTAGCTCCTTTATATGTATGTGGTGCATGTAAATTATTTATCTTCACAAAACTTTTACAGTTCTTGCTTTTACACGTAGCTAGGCAGTAATGTAATTAAAGATACACCTCTGAAATAAAAGACATCATTGTCTTTTACATTTGATTCAAACTTTAAGCCTTAATTTTTGGGCTTGTTTTGTTTGTTTGCCTAAAGCCCCTGGTTAAGGTTTTTTAATGTAGCCTAAGATGGCCTTACACTTTTTCACAGACTCTATTAAAACCACAGCAAGCCTTTATTTTCTCTGTGAATTCACTTGATGTTATACCAGTATCATTTTCAAAATGCTGCTGGTATTATCTTTCTTGTGTGAATTCATCTGTGTGGTAAGTGGTCAGAACAGAATCTCCATTAGGTTTGGATCACTTGTTTGACCTGCAAGGTAAGCTGTGAGCAGGTTGGTTAAAAGAGGAAAGTGAGTCAGCTTTGGCTCTGTGAAGAGACTGGATAAATCAACAAAGGGGTGCCATGGAGGTATGCAAGCGGAGGATGGGATTCACTCCATGCTTTCCTCTTTTTCTATTTCACAAAATTGATATTTCCTCAGCCCACTCTCATTTATCCCTGCAAAATAACCCATTAGCTAAATCTGTTATGAATATCTCTAATTTTTTTTATTGATCAAAACTTTTGGTCTTCTTACCTACGCTTTTTATTCTCTTACTTAGCAGTTATGTAGTTTGCTGCTTCTCCCTTTGCTGAGGATACTTGGCCTGGTTGCTAGATGTCAGGGGACAATCAGGACGTAAATCTCCCCTTTGCTTTACTATATTTCCCTTTTCTGCTTCCTCATATTTTTGGGATGAAACAAAGCATAAAGTTCTTTACTGAAAAATCTCTTCTATTCTTCTGAGTACTTGTATTCTATTTCTTACTTCTCTCATCTGGCATATGAATTTCTTAGCTGTTGCACATTTAGCACTTCCCAATCTGTTCCAAACTGTCCAGATGTTATTAATTAGATCTGGAAAATATGATGCAAAACCCTCTCTCTGAATATTAGCTGGAATTTAAATATGAATGAGAATCCCTACTTGACCTTGCTGAGACAAAGAGTGTTAGTAATTCTGCTGGGCCATCTTACAGCTGTATTTAAGGACTCTTCTGCTGACTGAATTCGTGCTAATTTTTTGAAGGAAAGCTTTCTAATTAAATACAATTTTTTTTAAAAAATGCAAAAGATAATACGTTTGCAATGAAGAATTAAGGTATCATAATATTTGTTTGAAAAAGGCAGGTAAAAGCGAATTTGGTAAAGCTAACCCAGTGTTTTATGGAAGGTATAATTTGTTCAGCTTTGCCTTAACTATTGCAAGCATGTTTTTAAAGGGAAAGTCTCAGAACAAGGACATAGCTTTCAGGTTTGGTTTTTTTTGTTCTGTTTTGATTTAGGGTTTTGTAGACAAGTAAGAACTATTTTCTATTAAATTAGATGTAAATTTTCAATCCATGTTACTTTGGAGAAATACGGTTGTTCTGGTCCTAGATAGGGAATTAATTCGCAGAGAGTAGAAGCTATCATGTACAAGAACATTTGTGATGAGGAAAGAAGATATCAGGAATGTCTCTGGTCTTCAGGGTTGACTGTCTCTAATCTGCCCTCTCTTCACCATCTGTTTTTACTCCACCCAAGCCACCTGTGATGTCTTTGTTACCAACTCAACTGGGCAGCAAGTAAATAGCAAAGCTCATAAAGGAGCTCTTTATTCAGAGAAGCTTTGAAAGATCTGCAGATTGAAGACTGAAGAAGTATAAATGTTAAATTCCTGGTTTAGTCTGAAGTGCTCTCTAGTACCTGTCATATATCTTAAACAGGAGGAAACACTTTTTATCTGTTGTTAATATACACAAACCGAGGTTTGTGGAATAATTACTTTCAAGGCTTCGGGGTCACTCAGCATATGAACAGGGTACCGACCACCTTATTTATTATAAAGAACAGTTCTCTTTTTCAGTACTACTATCAATACTGCTGGTCTTGTCTTCTCTTCTCCCAAAGATAATCTTTTGGGAATAATCTGTTACAGATTGAAGTGTGCAAGAGTATAAACTGCTATGCCTGCAGAAGTACTTGAGAAATTCAACCGTGGGGAGTATTGGAAAATATGGAATAATTCATGTTAGGCTTCTTTTCTTGATGTTTAAAATTTTGCTAAAAACATATCAGTATAATATACAGAGTGATTTTTGATACAAAATCCAATATAAATATATTATAAATATGTTAAATCCAATATATTCAATGAAAAATATAATATGTACACTAATGTATGTATCTACTGAGTCATTGAGAGAAATCTTATTTCCCAATGTAGACTAGATGTGGAACCTGATTTGGTGAATCACATCTTCCTGGTGTCAAAAGCATGAAGGAGGCTTTCCCTGACCTTTTTTAAAAATACAAAAGCCCCTAGCTCCCAAAAATTTCTGTGGTTCAGTTTGCAGCGTATCACACTGGGTATGATTTTGCAAACCTCATCAGATACACCAGATAAACATGCATTTGAGATTTTTTTTTTCTTTTTCCCTGCCTCAGAGTAACTCAATGATACTATCTCATCCTGCTACTTTTTTATTGTCTTCATTTTATGTGAGATCTGGGAGTACTTAAATGCTCATGATTAATAAAAATGTAAAAATTGTCATTAGTAGTTCTGTTATTTAGTTCTGGGACACACTTCTTGTAAATGACACCTTCTAGGTGTCACTTCAGGTATTTCAGGAAGTGATGTTAGAGTAAGCAACTTCGTTGGTACATAGTTGTTTTCAGGGTTTTCATGATCTGAGCTAATATATTAGCAACACAACACAAGCACCATTATTTGGAAAATTTGATTACTTTTCTTCATGAGAAAATATTTTTAGGCTCAAAAGTATGTCCAGAGAAGACGTGAAATCAGTATTTTTATCATTCCATTTCATGATACATTATAATTTTAAACTTTTACAAGTTAGTTCAATACTTCAGCATAATGTTATTCTCCTGTTTGAAAACTACTGTTATTTGCGTTTCAATACAGCACACTTTTAATATCCTTCTTATTCTATCAGTGTTATTATCTTGCCCTGCTCTTTTCTTAATATTCTCCAATTGTCCTTTTTGCCTGTATGTGCAGTAAGTCCTAATCACATAGTATTGACGATTGCTGTGGTTATATATAGACTTTATACTTGCAATATCAATAGTGGCTATCTGCATACATAGGGATTGAGATTTCTCTTTTTTTAACTGTGTATTTATTTCACTAAAATAATCAGTGTGTATATATCTATATAACTGCATATACTGATGCTTCATGATGTTTCTTTCCCCTCTTGTCAGGTTCACAAGTCATAACTCAGAATTTCAACTACATTAAGAATATCGCTTCAGATATGACGTTGAATAAGATTTCTTAGGGGCAAATAGTTATACATTAACTATAGTATGTTATACTGTTGCAGTGCTAGGTGTTGCTTAGCTGCTGCAGCTTTCTCTGGGAGCGCAGCGGGGGTTTCTTGGGACAAGGCAGGGATTCTCTGTTCTCTTGCAGTCTATCTTGGACTCTCTGCACTGTTGTTCTAGCTAGCTGCCAGCTTGCAACTTCAGTGATGGTAAAGGAGGAGAGAAGGCTCTCTCGCATAGCACTGTAAAGGTGTTTATTCTATGTTGTCTCTCCAAAGCTTGGGGCCAGCACGCGGGCTGGCCCCTAGAGGTAGAGGAGAGGAGTTGTTGGTAGGCTGCTCTCAGGGGTAGGGAGAGAGAGAGAGAGAGAGTCACATGGTTCGGAGCTTCAGTTTACTTGGGTCTCAGGGGGGCGGGGAGAGCACATGGGTAAATGGTTTTAGGGCACAGGGGTGGTACATGGGTGGTGTTGGGATACAGGAACCAATAGGGAGAACTCGAGGAGTGGCTAGGACTAGGGGCAAGGGATGGAGGGAGACTTCATGGAGAGGGCAGGAAGTGATCAGGAAGAGGGGGTACAGCGTTACATTTCTCTGTTTTTCAAATACATTAAAAAGGGAAGGCATAATTTTTATACAATAGGAGTAATGGTAAAACAATGCAAAATGATGATGTCGTTGGTTGATGTTGACTTTGGAGATCGGTGCTGGTTGAGTTCTCACACTGTAGTTGCTTTTGTAGATTTTTCTTGCTGGGGTTTCTAAGACGGTGTCTTTTTTTGGTAGTTGCTTGTCTCACCTCCGGTCCCGTAGTGTGGGACCGGGAGGAGAGGGGGGAGCCGTGGCTCTACGCTGATATCTCTCGGGACAGGTTGGTTTGCGTTTTCTCGGGGCTGGCCTTGCTCTACTGGTCCGGCGCCGGGGCTGCCGCAGCTCGGCACAGCCCCGGGGCCGGGAATATCGCTTCAGATATGACGTTGAATAAGATTTCTTAGGGGCAAATAGTTATACATTAACTATAGTATGTTATACATTATAATTTTTCTTCTTATGTTCTCAGATCTATACTTTTTATATCTTCAGTTCAGAATGTCAACATAGTCAAACGAAAAATATTGTATATGGAATCACCCAACCATTATTTAAATAGTAGCAGACCTGTGGATGCTTTTCAATCCTACACAGAGAAGTTTTTATTAGATTGGTTGCTCAGTGCTTTGCCAAAAGATGGAGATTTCAGAAATTCTTGAGAGTATAACTACTCTTCTAAATAAAACAAAACAAAACAAAAAACCAAAAAACCCACCAAACCACCGTACCATCTAATTAGTATTTTCCGGAAATGAATTATCCCAGGAAAAGGGAACTGTGCACCTTTGAGAGGAGAATAGCCTCATTTTCTCTTTAGTCGCTGATCAGGTAGCTGTAGAAATACATACCTGATCTCCTGAGCTTTTTCTTCTTCAAGCTAAACAGACCCAGTTCTCTCAGCCTGTACCTATATGCCCTGTGCTCCAGCATTTAAATATCTTGGTGGCCTCTGATGGATTTGTTCTAGTATGCCAGTATCCTTCTCACACTGAGGAGCCCAAAACTGGACACAGCATTCCAGATGGAGTCTTAGAAGTGCTGAATAGAGGGAGAAA
The DNA here is from genome assembly GCA_013398015.1 of Oreocharis arfaki. Lineage (NCBI taxonomy): Eukaryota > Metazoa > Chordata > Aves > Passeriformes > Paramythiidae > Oreocharis > Oreocharis arfaki. The sequence goes on along the minus strand of VZRR01002855.1, from coordinate 48,027 downwards.
ATCACTTTTCTTATTCTGTCGACTACACTCTTAATAATACAACCTGGGATGTGTTTGACCTCCCTCACTACAGGAGCACATTTCTGGGACATTTTCACCTGGATCCCAGATTTCTTTCTGTGGAACTGCTTTCTAGGCAACTCGCATCCGGTCTCTACTGGTTGCCTGGGGTTATTCCAACCTGGATGAAGAATATTGCATATGTTTTTCATTTAACTTCTAGAGGTTCCTGTCAGATCATGGCTCCAGTGTGAGCAGGTCCCACTGAAGAACCACCCTGCCCTCCAGCAAAAGTTGCTTCCTCTTCTCAATCTGGCATTGTACACAGACTTGCTGAGAATGAATTTCATTCCACACACCAATCACCGAATCACCGAGCAGGTGATTATGTAAGACAAGCTTTTTTCCCAGCATGGGTTGAGTTCTATGTTCAGAAAGTAGTACAGATATTTCACCGGCCTTTTAGGAATAGTACAAATTCAGCGAAGAATTGTCCCTGATTAAAAAATGCCAAGATGTTATTAGATGTAAATTGCTGTAAATTTGACATTTCATTTTTTTTGTTGAAAAAAAAATTTTAAGAAGTTCAGATTTTGTTGCAATTAGAAAATATTTTTAGATTGTTCCTCTACAGCATGAAAATCCCCCAAGAATTTGTACTCACTGAAACAGTCCTGCTGATTCACAGTTTATCACTTGAATTCATTAGTTGATCAAGTATGTTTTAGTGTATCAAATAAGATTAAATGAAAATACTGTAGCATTTGGGTTGTTCTAGTGAGAGTTCATTGTTCTGCTGTAGTTGGTTGGTTGTCGTTGGGTTTTGTTTTGTTCTATTAAACCCAAAAATTTAGACTTCTGACTTTTTACCCCTTTCGGCTCTGAGAGTCATGAGGGCACTAGTAGGACTTAATGACTTCAACCCACAGGGGTGTCCATCCGCACCCTGGCCCGTGCACCCAGGATGCCCAGCTGAGTTCATTCTTGGGCAGCCAGTTCTTGGCGAGCTGTCCCTAAGGTGTGCCTGTCCCCAGCCTTGTCTCTCCTTGCTGTGCGACTTCATGCCCAACATGCAGGCCCCTTGTCTCCTGAGGTACACTGTGACTCGGTTCCAAGCTTGCCTTTGGGCTTGTCTCTTGCTGCTCCTGACTGGACCCCATGAATTGGACTTCATGAACTGGACTTCAGATCTGTTTTTCTTCATTTCTCCTAGTCTGGAAATGCTGCTGGACTCAGTTTTCAGCAGCTGGCTTTGGTCAGAGCCTGTGGGGCATGGACTGTGCTGGGGTCACTGGCTCATGGCTAACCTTCCCTTAGGGAGTGGTTTCACTTCCCTGGTCTATGCCAGCAGGCCAAAAGTCTATACCAAATTAATCCTGAAGAGATACTCTTATCATCTTTTTGGCCAAATTTTAATTTTATTTGGTCTTTTTCACTTTTATTCTCCAAATTATTTTCCATTTAACATAATTGGTATTTCTCTTTTCACTGTAGTGACCAACTGGCAGATCACAAGCAGACTAACACAGTACAATATAAAATAATGAGGCTGATTTCTCTGAAGAAAACTGTCTTGCTACATAAAATCTATTTTTCCATAAATCCTTATGACCAATGCTTTAAAGACAGCAAAAATTAAAACAAATTATCATTTAAAAAAAACCCCTTTTTTCAATAACTCCACATAGAAGACAGGAAGGTGCCTTGTTGTCAGCTGAGCTAAACCAGAATGATTGTACAGTAGGTATAAAGGGCCATGTCTGATTTTATTGCATTTTATATCCACTTAACTTACATTTTGCACTGGTAGAGAAAGACATAAACAGAAAACCAAGACTGAACTGAGACTCGTATATCAAAACAAGTTTAGTTGAAGCTTAGAGAAACTTCATCTATGGTTCTTAGAGTATTTTTAAAAACTTCAAATCCCTATTCCTCAATCTTTTATGCACTTCACTTGAAAAAGAGATTGCTTTGTATTATGAAGACTGTATGAAAGCAATATTGCAATTTCTCTTCTTTCTTATCTGAAATAAGGGAATTCTAATTTTATTTTTCCATGTGCATTATAAAGAACACAGCATAACAAGAAATGAATCTCTTTCCCCATCTTATTGAATCTGTTCCTATTTTACTTTGCACTGAGGGTTATGTGACAGGGTTAGGGAACAGACCTATTTTTGAGAAGTAAACTCTAACTAGGTCAATAGGAAAGAGTGACTTCTTCAATGAAGCAGCCCCTCCTCCCTGGTTTACCTCGTATTAATCTCAAAGGAACTCGTTATCTTCTCACAAGCTAACAGAAGGCAACAATGGAATTTGTAAAGGGTATTTCAAGCCCTTTCCATTATAAATATTTACTGATGTTTCTAGATGTTGCTTTATGAAATATTGTAGCAGCATTTATGGTAACTTTCTTATTTATGATTATTTGAAATAACTGTGTTAAGTCTATTACTTACTTACTATTAATATTAAGTCTATATTTTTTATTTATCCTTTAAATGTTTTTAATAACTGAACCCAAGGGTTAGGAATTAATTTTCTCAACTTTCTATTAGACTTCTCGGCAGTCTTTGTTATCTCTAACACCTTATTACCTGATAGCTCTTTTAGTGGTTATCCACTTGTTAGCTAGTACAGCTATTCTACTATTTATTCAGGAGGCATTTGAGCTTTGTGTTATTGTGACGTTGATTATGTAAAGTGTTAAAACATTAATCCTGAAGGTCACAAGGAACACCTGAAGATAATACATAAATAGAAATTCAAGTGTTTTGGAGGGGGTTTTGGCTGGGTTTTTTGATGGTAGTGGTTTTGTTTGTTGTGGTTTGTAAGGTTGGTTTTTGGGAGGGAGGGGTGCTGCAGTTTTTTGTCTTTTTTTTTTTTTTGTCTTTTTCTCCTATTTTAAAAAGCTGTCCAGAAGAATTGCTCTATTTTTAGGACATACTTTATTCAAGTTTTTCTCAATGTGATTGCAACATTAGTTTTAAAACATGGTTCTCCTCTCTAGCCACTAGGCTAAGAAAGAGGAGATCTGGCTATTGTGTCTCTCAGGTAATCAAAGTCACTTAAAACTCTTGTTTTGCCAAATACACATATTTCAGAACGAAGGCGAGAGAAGGATACTGCCATATTCCTGATTATCTGTAACTGATGACTTGGATGATGAACACTTTTCTTCTACAGTGATACTCACCTCCCTGCAACTGAGTGTAAAGTAAGGTATGTTTGTTGAGCTTCACCAGTTAGAGGATCTGAAGTGTTATTTCAAGGCAAGAAAAATGCCATGGCTTATAACAAGGCATAAGGCAGAAACAAATTATGTGCTCTCTGTTACTGTAGTTTTTCCTGTACTTGGCATGCCAGACAAACTACGCAAGTTTCCTGGCAACTGGATTGTGTTTCCAGTTATTAAAGCTTATTAAAAAAAATACCTCATCACATTGTTGCTAAATACTTGCTTTTTAAAAACAAATTATCTTTTTACCCTCTGTGTGAATAATTGCCCATCATTCCACATTGCATGTTACTTTGTGTGAATACTGGTCGGGATATTTCTGCAGATGGTAATTGATTGTCAATTCAGAGAGAAATTGTGGAAGGGATTTGATATTCATAAAAGAAACAACCAACAAAAAAACCCGGCATTGTGCTTATTAGACAAATGAGTGCCACAGATTACTGAAAAGTAGATCATCCTTATTATTTGGAAATTGCTGAGACTTGCCTCTTGCCATGCTATTGCCAGTCATTTCTTATTGTGTTTGCTAGTTGGGCTCCTGTGCCAATGCTCACACAAACTGAGGGTGTCTGGGAGTATGGCACCCTGAATGCTGGCACCAACACTAACACAAGGGTGCTGCTTAGTCACGTTTCTGCGAGCAGACTAAGCTTGAATGAATATACTACCTGTTGTAAATACCTGTTATCCACAAGAGAAAAGAAACAATGCGACTTTGTTTTGTTCCTGACTTCTGCTTTCACCCTGTTTCATCTACCCCAGCTCCATGTGCCTTGGCATCTAATGTTTTCAGACTCTGAAACTATTACAAGCCCAGTACAGAAGTCCTTTCTACTCTGCTTTGCAGCCCTGTCAGCCCAGGCCTTGCAGGCTTTTTATATACCAGCTTTTCAAGCTGTGACAGTCTGAGTTCTTTAGCCTTTTTTTTTTTATTGTAGATATACAGGTCTTGGCAGCTAAATTTCCTGCACATTTAGAGATCACAGCCACAGAAAAAAGTTTCAACTTGCACAGTATGCAAACAGAAAAGTAAAAAGATTAATTGAAAGTGGAGTACAGAGGGATAAAAAAAGAAACCTAACCACAAATAGAGGAGGGGGGCCAGAGTAGCTGGCAGAGCTGCTGTGCTGGATTAGGTCCCAACAGAAGTCGATAAACTGTTTCTACATCTCCCTGCAAGTTATGCTCCCTGTCTAGCCAGGAGAGCAGGAGGTCTGGACGGCCTGTTTCCCAGACCTCACACAGAAATATCAAATAGGAAGCTGCTAGTGTGAAGCAGTCAAAGAAATAATTGAAGGCTGCCTCTCCTGAGTCCTGCATCTCAGTTCAGGAAATCCTAATTGGAGAGCAACCATCCTGCACTTTCTGGGAGGCAAAGACTGTGTGAGTTGCAGCAGGACTGAGGGGGATACTAGGAGATATTGAAGTCAGTGAAAGAACAGGGGGCTGCTGCTGATGTGTTGGATTCCTCCCAAGCGTCTGCACACCAATTGAGACAGACTAAATCAGGAATATACAGTTTTAGTCCCTAAATGATTCCAAATAATTTTAAGTGTGCACCAAAAGAAAAAAAGTAAGGACTATTTAGTCCACTTTTAACATATATATAAGTATGTCGTTCTCAAGAAATGGAGTTTTATTTTTTATCTCTACAGCTTTCTAAGTTAATCAAAATTCTGTACAGTCAACAAAACACAGTTTTCACAAAACATTTCATTACAGAAAAAATTAGATAGCTCAGAACCTGGTTATATATAAATAGCCTGGTTATTTTATCTGAATGAGTTTGAACATTTTTACTGTTTTATGTTTTTTAGAAGTACCGCATGAAAATGCACAAAGTCATTCAAAAACATGAAAAAAAAAAAATTTTTTCCTGTGTGGGAAGTGGCTGCTAAGCCCTCTAAGTCACCGATTAATCAATCTTATATTTCAGATTTCATTTTTCTTTGTTTAGGACTGACTTTGATGGATATCACATATTTTCACAATCTTTTCCACAGACCAAGTGATTGCTCATCAAGACACCTTTTAGAAAATTCTAAAGCAGCTCTCCAAAGATCTCGAGTAACACATATGGTTTGACTATCAACTTGATTGAAGAAAAAGGTACATCTTACATATCTGTAAGATACATCTGGAATATAAAGTCTCCTTTAATTACTTTAATTATTTAAAATTTTATTACTTTTAGACGTTAATTATTTTGTTTTGAAGGGTTTTGTTTGTGGGGGGTTTTTCTGTTGTTTTTGTGTGTGTGTAGTTTGGTGGTGGGGTTCTGTTGTTTTCTGGGGATTTTTGTTGTGGAATTAAGCAAAGTAGAAAAATATTGCATTTATTTTAAAAGTGGAAATTAATATTCTTGCATAAACGTAACATATTTCTTTAAAAGGAAGGGAGGTCTGGTTTTTTTTTGTTTTGGTTTGGGGTTTTTTTGTTTTTTGTTTGTTTGCTTGTTTGTATTGGGGTTTTTTTGGTTGCTGTTGTTTTGGAGGATTTTTTTGTTTGTGTTTTTTTGAAGGGGGGGGGTGTTCTTTGTATGGGAGGCATTTACACAACTTGAAACAAGTTCCCTTACTTCAAAACTAGATTCTTAAATTTAGTACATAACTACCTAAAGCAGGTTTATTTTTGATGTGAAATGTTACTGAGATCTTAAAAAAAACAAAAAACAAAAACAAAACAAAACCAATATCCTTCCAGCTGTAATTGATTCTTGGAACATGCAGGCTACCTAGATAATGTCCAGCTTCAGTTTTAGGTTCTCCGCTTAGCTAGTCTTGTGCCCATGCACATCACCAGTCTTTCAGAGTCCAATTTGTACAAAATCAATCCAGACATTAACTTCCTCTGGCATTCTCTGGCAGAAATTAGGCATTCCTTCACCAAAACCTCTTGAAAGAGTCGAGCTCAGAGATAGACTATTCCTGAGCATATAGCTATTAGTTTTTATGTGTAAATTCTCTGCTCAACTGGAAAGGCTCATGAGTGGTGATCTAATTTTTAGAATTTTATATTAATATTTTGACAATGGGCTCTTTTCACTAAGTTTAAACATATACACTTAGGAGAATACTGCACAATAATGAGAGTATGACAATTACATTCTCAAAATTTCAGTGAAATATTCTGACTTTACAAAGAGGAGAATTTTGCATCCTGTGCTATCCTCAATGCTTTTTTACTAGATAACTCTGCTTAGCAGGCAAGTTTCCTTTATCTCATCCTGACATAACATGCTGATTATTCTCATATAACTGGTAGATAGTCCAGGTTCTTGATGGCTTTCTGAGAACTGAAATACATAAACTTTCTGACATCAGTTACCCATTTACTGTGTTTTCCATACCTTGGACATTCAAATATGTGGAACATTAGGCACGATATAGTTAAAGACTAATAATGGAGCAAATATATTCATATATTATTTCATAACAGAAGAGAGATCCACTAGGACTCCCTTACAGCTATAATTTCTGTCTGTTTAGAGAAATACTTTTTCTTTTTTTAAGCTGTTCTTCGTAAGATTGTAAAGAAAAATCTTTTAAAAACTTGAATAATTTCAGAAATTATCTCAAACTCTTTTAGCATCTTAAATTAAAAACAAGCACACTGGGTTGTACTTGCTTCACAGAGAGATATAATAAAACTAATACTGATGACAAAAGCAACGAAAATGCAAATAATTTTTTTTTTTTGTTTCTGTCTTAAGTTCTTAATAGAAGCAACACAACGATTAGCACATGAAAATAGACAGAAATGAGGGGTCTTGCATTTGGTCTTGAAAAATAAATTTCATATGGCCTAAATTACATCTGAGTTCCCTTGAAGAACATTTTGAAGTTAATGACTAAACAATTTTTCTAGAGACAACTATTAAGAAATATAAGTATTTAGGTGGTATATAATCTCTTTGACCACAGTGCTCTGTGAATGTTTGTCTCCTTGGGGTTTTGTCCTTTGTTTAAATGTGATTTTTTGCCTTGTAAAGGCTGTTGACAGTTGAAAGTTTTTTTCCCAACACAAATTTGTAAATGCACACACTCCTCAACCCCCCACCAACAATTTTATGTAATTCCCTTGCCTGATGCATCATGTTGAAAGGTAAAACTGTAAGTTCCTCAACTCTATATGTCACCTATAACCACAATGAATAGACTATCTGACATCAATAGACAATGAACAGAGCTATAACAATAGGTACTTCATAGCATAAGAGACAGAAATTTATGTTAAAATGAAAAGGGAAAAATTGACCAATTTTGTTCACTCTAAAATAACAGCAGATTTGTAACTGTAATTCAAGTATGTCCTTATAGCATCGTTTTGTTTTCACCTGAAAACCATGTCTCAGTCATGTTAGTTTCTATTCACATGTTCTGTGAAAACCAAGTTTTGAGCTGACACAGCTCTTTTAAAGGACTTACTACAAATTCAAGCACAAGATTTTAGAGCTTAGTAAGCTCTGATCAATATCTTGTTCTAATCTCTCAAGGGTCCTTTATTTTTCTTGCCTTACCACAACAAGAATGATAAATGTCAGTTGTAGATGGCACTGAAGCGGCAACACTCTACTTGTTTCACTTTCCTACCCACAGATATTCTGAATTATCCAGGATTCAGATGTTTCAAACTGGTATTCTTTTTCACCACTCTTTCCCCTTTGGTTATTCAAAGAAAGGTTGTCAAAAAAATGATAGAGTGGTGTTTATTCTAGACAGAAGAAATAGCATAGAATATAGCAGAACATGCAAAATTCTCATTAATTTAGACTGAAAACATAGAATAGTGTTGGATTAAAAGGTGAATTATCTTGAGCTGTTTTAAATTAAGTGGAAGTAACTATAGTACTCATTCATTTTTTCCCAAACTAGTATACGTCTCCAAAAAATCTAAGTATTTTGCTAGAAGATGTGGAGCTAAATCTATAAATGTTCTAGCTCTAATATCACCAATCAAGTTTATGTAAACTACATTTAAATTAAATTTAATTTTATTGCTGAGTATCTCCACACTATATTTCTTTATTGTTATGTCTTTATTTCTCTTTTCTGGGCAAAAGCAAAATAAGACAGCATTATTTTATATTTTATGAGAAGAGATTCAAAAGTTGTTAAATTTCATTTGATGAAGTTTGAATGCATGTTTGAAGTTTCTGCTTTACACTGAATACAGTTAATGAAGAATATCATAAAGTGCAGTTATGCTCTGTATCATGTAGATTAAATTCTCATTGCCTGATGAAAAAATATAGTAAAGATACACAGTGTAGCCTGTACCATATGAGAAGGCAGCAAAGAATAAAAGCATTTAAGGTCAACAGTCACGACAAATAGCAAATAAGGTAACATTAACATTGAATATTAGTTGGAATTCGGGCAGAATTTTCAAGGCCAAGACAAAAAAGATCAGTTTTGAAATAAGATGTCAACAGAATAGTGAGTGTCATTGTGTACAAAAGGATGTGAAACATATTTAAACGCATGGAAGAATCGTGAAAAAGTAAGGCATAGAGGTGATATTCTTCCATTTGGCTGTATTTTTCTGTAAGTGTCTCTGACTGGTGTAGCAGATATTCATAAAGTCGTGCATGAGTATCGTGTGTTTGAATAGCGGTAAAATGCCAAGTCCTTCCAACTGCAGAGAAGATTGAACATCTGTCTAGATTATTTCAATACCTCGACACAGTTTAAGTTCTGTATCTCACTCTAGCAACTACTGTTCCTTGTAATGTAGTTGCTCAGGTTAAGTACTTAAAGAACAGTAATCCGAGAATTTATTAAAGTTAAGAACCAAAAGAGGGTTAAGCACCTTCAGGAATGAACTTTTCCAGATAATTTTTTTGTACGTAGGCAACTGACCTTCAAGCTACAGATCCCCTAACAAATGTGTATAACTTACATGATGATACATCCTTAAAGGTGTGACCGAAAAACCTAAATCAAGTAGTTTTGATGTACAGTGGGAGAGTTATATACAGTAGAAAATTCTGGAGGTTTCAGCTGAGATGTGCATTTGTTTTAGGAACAAGAAAGAATATTCCTTTTAATTGCGAGTGTAATATAATGGAGGTATAGCATCATAGTAAAAAATTGATCTATAAAACATTGCTTTTAACATTTTCATCCCTTGCAATGTTCTTGTATTTTTTAATGGAATTAATATAGCCCCCAGAAATTTAGCATACATTGTTGCTTTTGTTGATTTTTTTTGTTTGTTTTCTTTCTTTTCTTCTCCTTCCTACCCAAGAAATATGTAGTTTTCTAGCACAAAACGTTGTGTCATTCCACTGGGCCCACTGTTAGACTTCTTAGGAAGTGAGTATTGTAGGGCTTCGGGAAAGAAATCTTAGAACTGTTTAGTTAATGGAGAGAAAGAAAAAAGAGTGAAAGGAAGGGAGAGAAAGATAGATGTAGAAATAGAGAGATTCTGAAAGTCTTAATAGAAATTACTGTGACTGAGAGAACTTTTTTCTCGTCCTGAGAATGTAATCACACAATCTTGACGAAAATCAATGAACAAAATGATAAAAGAAATTGTCAGGAGAGGTTTCTCATATGTGTGTGCAACAAACCAGAAAATGTGTGTGTGCAGGAAAACAGAAAATGCTGGCTTGCCTGGGCAAGTGGAAGCATTATCATTACTCCCTTTTTCTTCCCAGAAGAGAGAAAGGTGCTGCATACCAGCAAGCTAAACGGGATTCTGAATGAGCAAGTTTCGAGCTAGGTTTTAAACATCTTTCTTTCCTTGCTTGTCTGGTTTCACTCCTAGTTTAAACAATTCAGTTTCTCCCTCTGTAAACTGTAAAACAGTAAGTTTCAAATCTTCTTTTTCATCTTGAGTACAGCAGTTGAATTTCAATTATCATGCAATATATTCTGAAACAATCTCTGGAAAAATTTATTTAACTTAAGTTTTGCTCCCCAATAAACTGCTTATATTGGTCCAATTTTTACATTATGACTGGCAATTTTGCTTGCTGACTGATAAAAGGCTCATCTTGCATTCTTGAGCACAGCTAGAAGAATATGAAGCTGAAAAACCTAATAAAGATTCTGTATTAGTCAGTTTTAAATTTAAAAAATCTGAATTAATGAATACACTAGGCCGTAAAGTGACGAGATGTTAAACTTCATTACAGTTGTAAATGTGATTAAAAAACTCCTTACCCTTCATTTCTATGATGAAGAAAACCATTTACAGTAACTTCAAAAAATCTGATTTGAAAGCAAAACCCAACAAATGTTACAAGTAAAATTTAAGTCTTGAAAATGTACAATCGATAAAATCAGTTAATGATACAGTGCGACTATCAACCATTTTTTATTAAACAGTATTTTTTTTTTCACAGAGAGCAAGACATCGTGGTAAGTGACAGTGTCACAATGATACTTCAGATGTGTATCTGTAAATATTATAACAAATAGAAACTATTTATTTCGTTTGTAAATTACTTTTTTTGTAAACAACAACAGTAATGTTGCTCTACTTATTGCAGTGAATTGTATAATACATTCATAATTTCATAGTCAGCATAACTGATTTTTATTTCTACTACTTTTAGAAACAGGGTTTTTAAGATCTTTGCTCAGACCTAATAACTCACATCTGTGTAACAAAAACTACTATTAGTTGCTATCTAATAAAATGTCTCCTATAGGGAGCTGATTATTTGCAAACTTGCTGACCTTTAATATAATACATGCAAATGAGACACTGCTGTTTTTTTAAGTAAATGATACATATACAAGGAGACAACAATAACAAATTCACCTGCTGACATTTTTGGTATTGACAGACCTTGCTAACCTCAGATACATTCAGAATTCCAGTGGACTGAATCAATAGCATACATGAATTCCTGGGGGAATACTTGGAAGAAATAGAAATCTGCTATTTACTGTTCTATTATGAAAGACTTCCAGTTTAGGCCAGCTCCTTTATTTGTTTTGGCAATGATGAAATGTAATTTACTTTAGGCCTCTCATGCTGTTTTGCTTGAAGAAAACCAGGCAAAACTGTATCCTTGGAGCCTGGAGACAAAGCCTTATTACATGCCCAGCAAGTGGCCAAGGAAGAGGTTAGTGCTCAGTCCTTTTTTATTTATGATATCTTATATCCTACTTTACACAGGGAGAGGAATTGATGTTTGCAAGATAACTGATTTCACTTAGCTATGTTTCCAACCAACCATACTGTTGGAGTGAAAAACATTAATATCTCTGTCCCACATAAATACTAAGCTAGTTAATTCTCATCAACATGCAAATGTCACTAATTTTCACTAACAGAGTACTCTATAACGGTGATTAGGACCTATTTTGTCACTGAAGAGAAAAACAGTATGCCTTGGCATATATCTTGACCTTTTAATTGAGTTCATCATCACCTGTAAGTCGTACATAGCATTGTGATTCTGGGTGTAGCGGGAAGTAGAAATATAGGGAAGGAAGGCACAGTAAAGACATGTCTGGTAGATCTATTTGCTACGGTTAGCTTAACTTCAGCTTGGATAGTGTTGCTTTTTCCTGGTCTTAAAATTAAGAACTAAACACGGTTAAGTGAAAAAAGGTTTTTACCTCGGTATTTATTAAAGGATCTTTAGATGCAGCTCTCTGTCCTGGTGGAATGCACCGAACCGCACTCCCGAAATGCATGCATGCACGCACCCCCCAGAAAAGCACATACAACTATAGGCCTTACAAATTAACATATCTGTCAAAGATTCCCCAGTGAGAGGCTCGAGTGAACCCCTTGTCCTGAGGAACCTTCCCCCTTCATGGGCCTATCTTAGTTTACAGAATGTGTTCTGGAGAGAACCTTGGTGTCTGGGTTATTCTGATCCCTGGCTGTGAGCCTTGCAGGATGTTTGGTCTCTTGGTCTAACAAAACAGTGGGTTTCAGCTAGGTTATCTAACTTAAGGAATTATAAGTATGTGGGCTAAAAGCATTAAGAATACATAAAAGCTATATAAAAGAGTATATAAAAGGGTTATAGAAGAAAAGGCAAAAAATGATCAGGGCATCAATAGCATAAACCTATGAAATATGAGTGAAAAAATGGATAGCAACCAAGCTGTTGTTGGTTTTGAAAGCTTTTTAGCTGGATACAAGCTAAGCATTAGGGAAGCTAACACTTCTTCTGTTCAAAAATGATGTTCTTTATTTCCTGAGTCTCACAGACTCGTTTTCTAGTTTCAACCTGGCCTGAATTTTTTCACAGAACATTATTTTATGTGATTTTTTTTTAAAAAAAAGTGTCGAAACAATGTCTGCTATAATTTGTTCTTTACATCCTTTAGTGGTGAGATACAAATACACTCAGAGCAGTATATTGTAAATTCAAAGATATCCTATCCCCCCTGCAGAATAACAAACAATAGCCTTACTAAAATGCAAGACATATCTTGCAAAAATACTATTTGATTTTAATATGTTCTTACTTCTGCAAGGATGATGGTGTGGGAAACTTTTATATTTATAAGATATTTATGTTACAGAACAGTCCTGACATAAAATGGAAGAGGCTCTGCTCATGTTACTTTAAACAGAAGATCCTACACAAGAGATTTTATCAGTGACTATAAAGCAGAACTGTCAAAGCACATTTCTCTCTTCTTCAGAAATGAAGTATCCCTTCAAATCAGCAGGAAAAAAAAAAGGGGGAATGAAATTAATTTATGTTGCTTTAATCAGAACTTTAAGGCTTTCAACCATTAACTGAAAGATTAACATCTAGAAAACGCTTTATGGAAAATACTGGTTATTTCAGCATGACTCAGGTTTCCTTGATAATTTCCTAAATTAAGATGAATAGAAATCTTCTCATGAATAAATTTCAGTGTAAAGAACTATCTCGTCGAGTACAAAATATTCTATTCCAAATATCTTAACTTTGACATTTTCTGAGTGTGTGGCAGAATTGTCTCACATCATTTAAGTTTTCATTTTCAACTAATTTTGTCATAGAAGTCAGGCAGTTATATGTGGCTTTGAGCAACCTGGTCTAGTGGAACACATCTCTTCTCATGACAGAGGTGTTGGAGCTACGTGATATTCCCTTCCTACCCAAGCTGTTCTATAATTCTATGTAGAAGTAAGAACGCTAAATGTTTTGAGAGTGGTGACAATAAAGCAGGGTATTCAGGTCAGAGAACCCTAATAATAACCCTAATTGCACGCTCACAGGGATTTGGAAACCTGCTAAATTCCCACTAATACTTCGTCCTCAAGGGAGTTAGATTCTGTTCAGTACGAGAATTTATTCCTACTGATTACTAGTATAGGAACAAAATTATGATACTCTTAATAACAAATGAAGAACATATTACAACTTAAAGACACTTTTAAGGATGTAGTTAATTATAAATGTTTATTTTGCAGACTTTGAAAATATGTCGTAGAGTATAAAAGTCTGGACTATTTTAAAAGGGAATTTCATGATCTATCAGCCTTTGGTAAAAGTGAAGGAATACTTCTTTAAAAGTCATAAAAGAAAGATTTCACGCTTTTAAATATTTAGAGGAACTTTTAGCCACAATGATAAAACTAGTACAGAAAAACACGATGCTACTCTTTATTACCATTCATGAACTGAAACTGTTAAAACAAAGACAGCTCATGATGATACTGAACCAGTGAGAAGATAACAGTAGCATTTGAAATATATATGTCTTCAGATAAAGGATTTCAATGAAGTCTGAGAAAAAAGATGATAACATCTTGAAATGTAAATGTCGCTTATTTTGCTATCCACCTCACAGCATTCCTTAGCTTCTCAGTTTTGCTGTTTGCTTCTCTGCTGATCATATTCAATTTTGCCAAGGCTGCATCAGCAGTGTCTTGAACCATATTTCATTCCTTACCACTCCTACCTGCCCTAAGCCCTTCTGTTTCCTACAGCTATCACTTCTTTACCTTTTTACCTGAACCTTCAGCTTCTTCTGCCTGTTGAGCTTGGACTTGCTATTCCCTGCTCCACCTGCCAGTGCTGGCTACCCTCCATCTGTCAGAAATGAATGGACTGCATTACCTTTTATAAGCTTATGAAAGTACCAGTAATAAATAATGCACAATTAACTGTTGTATCTGCATATGAAAGATAAAGAGAACACTCACTTTTTCTGCTGGGTATGAATAAAATATTTTACTCCTCACCAATTTTAGAGCAAATCTTAATGAAATAATATTTCTCGAAAGCTCTCCACAGAGGAGTATAAAGAAAGGATTGTAATTGAAGGAGCAATTGTTTTTAAATATGATCTGTTCTACACATTATATTTGTTTTAATAATCAAATAATCATTATTGATAGCTCTGATTTTTACTTTTTTTTCGGGGGGGTGGGCTTTGGGGAGAGTATTGCCTTTAAATGTGGCACCCTATGAAGCACGGAGAATAAATCTTCTTTGAGGAGACAGAAATTTTAGGAAGAGAAAGGAGTTCTCTTCAAATTCAATTTTTCTATTGAAGGACCCCAGATTATAGCTGATACCACCAGGACCTGTCATATACAAACACTTCCCCTCGCCTGCCCCTTCAGTCTTAGTAGTGAGAAATACTTCTAATATGCCTTGTTATGCAGACAAGATGACAAGTTTTAATGTAAATTATCTGATCACCGTCTCTTGACTGCATCAGTCTGTGTCTCTTTCTATTATTATTATTTATTCAGTAACAATATTCAGTTTTCTCCTATTCCTACTGCAAATTCCTCACACTTCCAACCCATTCTCTGGAATGCCTGCAGAATTTGAATTAACTGAACAGATGAACCTTAAATAGAATTATTATGCAATAGAACTCAGGTAGTCTAATGTCGAGTACACACCACAGCTGATTTTCTCCTTTATTGCTCCTTTGCTTCACTGCAAAGCTGTACTTTTCAACCAGAAATAGGGATCAAGACATTCAGTTCAAGTTTTAAAGTAAACAGCTTCATAAGATGCTAACACTACAGTTCTTGTATTTGATCTGAACCATTTCTAATTGCAGCAAATTTCTTTGGTGTGTCACATTAGATTTTGTGTTGTTGAATTTCAGTTATTTATTTAAAAGAAGGTAGTTTCACCTTTCTTCAAACTTCTTGAATATCAACATGAATGCCGCTTAGTTGTAGGGTTGTTTTGTTTTGTTTTTAATCTGAGAAGCTAAGAGAAATAAGATTCCCTTAGGTTATAAAAAAAGAGGTAAAGCCAATGACATGTAAAAAATACCCTATACACATTCAAGTCAAGTCAGATATTTATAACTGGCACACCTCAAGTTCATTGCTAAAGTCATCTCCAGCTAGAATCTAGGTCTCTATATATATTTAATGAACATTTTGCCCAGTCTTGAATATACTAAATAATTTATTCTCTTTGAACTTCCTATGGAAATGGTGTTAAGAGGTAGTCTTTGCCTACAAAATGGCACTGCTTTGCCATTAAGAGAGCTGCTCAAAACAACACTATTTGTGAGAGAAACACAAGTTCCAGACATTTAAAGGTCTTTTACGTTTCAGAGAATATTCAAAAGTGGAGAAAGAAGCAGATGGTTGTCCTACTAAATATGGTGTGCAACAGTGTGATCTGATGACAGAGAAAAATAAAAATAGACACACACCACCGTACCCCATCTTCATCCCCTGCTCTCAGTTTCAAGCTCCTTTCCTCATGAGACAAGAACTTTATCTAATTAAAAAATGGTCTAGAAAGTAGAGAAGTCCAATAACCATTCTTATTTCTTTTCTTCTTTTTTTTTTTTTTTTCAGATATGGAGGAAAAACAGTATGTAGAAGCATGATGGTGTGAAATAAAATCTTACAAGAATGTTAAAGCAATGTCAGAAAGAATGAGGACAGATATGTGCTCAGAGGAAGTTATGTAGTGTGAGTGCACTGATCAAAGTGGTTTCAACATCTGCTGTAGCACACTACATGTTCCTCAGCAATCCACACTGTGGATGATAGGAGGGGAGAGATTAAAGATTAATGTGACATCATGGAGAATATACAAAAATTTTTTACTTGCCCAGTACTTTATTAAGTGTAAAATATAAGTTTATGGAAAAAGCAAGAGACAAACAAACAGCTCAGAAAATATGTTAAAGAATTTAAAGAAGGTAACTTGCACATTAGAGAATTTAGAATAAAATGTCAAAAATTTTAAAAAACAAATTAACTGTGCTATATAGGGTGTCTTCTCAGAAGTATATTTTTTTCTAGTACTTTCTGAAATATATTCTGCTGTGTAGATCTTCCACTTTCTGATTGTGAGGTACTGCTCTTGACTCAGCAACAGGATATGAGAAGTGTCTTTTCTCTCCACTACTTCCAAGGAGCAGTGGCTCTCCTGTGGAGTACTGCAGTTTACCTCTTATATAGGCACCATGGCCAAGAAGATTCTTCTTATATTCTTATGAATGTAGCTTATGAACCTGAAAGGAGTCACACGTCAACTGAGACTTGTTTCTCCCTACATTTTATAAATAAAATTAACTTTCTGGGTCCAGTGAATTAGTAGGGCCTCTCAAAGTTGTACCTTTTAAGTGCTAAGAATAACAGATGGCAAACTCAGTTCAATGAAAAAAAAAATCAGATTAACGGTTCTATAGAAAAGGAAGAAAAAACCCCAAAATACTAGATGAAGGAAAAAAAATACTGCATACTGACCAGAAAAATTGTCTTGGAGCTGTTGCTCCCAAATCACAAAGCTTCATACCTAGGTATCAGCCTTCATGCCTGATGTTCAGACATAATGAAAGAAATAAACATGATCCTGGGTCAGAAGAGACTATAAATAAAACATTATATTATCATTACTAGGTAGCACTGAGTAGGTGTTACACACAGCACTGTACCACAGACAAGGATTAGCCTTTCAGACCTTGATTTGCTCTGTTGAGCTTAAATACTGCAGGATCCTCCAGACTCCGAGGTTTTATCACCCCCTGTCTATTGTGTGTGTTCAGACTCTTGCATCTGCCAGATATCATCTCACAGCTTATTTCTTTGCAGAATTAATCTTCTGGATCTTGATCTGAAAAAGAAATTTTATTCTGTGAGGTTTAAGCTTGCTTCATGTCAACACTTCATATCAACTTTGTAATTATTATGCCTTATTCATCTAAAGTCTGGGGTCTCATCATGCTGTGTTATTATAGCATTAGGAGGGGCAGAAGAGATATGCAGACTTTAGAATAGGTAGAAGGAGGAATTTGCATCCTGTTCAAGCCCTGCAGAAGGCAAGTATGTGTAATTTTGAATAAATATTGAAAATGTATGTTTTAAGTGTTCACAAAAAGAGGGAAGCATGCTGGTGGAAGGAAATGATGAACAGAACCACAAGGGGAAAAAAGAACCATGCTAAATATAGACTTTAGAATTATGAAGAATAGAGATAAAGGTAAAGGAGCGAAAGCTGAAAGAAAATATTATTGTTAATTCTGCAATGAAAATGATCCCCAATATAATTATATTGGATCACCGATAAAAGTAAATAATAATTATTTTATTATAAACCATTGTATAGTAAATTTCAAAAGAAGGCATTGTATAAAGTTTTTCTTTGATTCATCACTCCTTGTCCTATTACTACATGCCCTTGTAAAGAGTCCCTCTCTTGCTTTCTCATAGGATCTCCTTAAGTACTGCAAGGCTGCCTCCCCAGAAACTTCTTCTCTTCAGGCTGAACAACCCCAGCTCTCTCAGCCTGTCTTCACAGGAGAGATGCTCCAGCCCTCTGATCATCTTCATGTCCCCCTTCTGGATTTGCTCCAACAGGTCGATGTCCTTCCTGTGCTGGATGCAGCACTCCAGGTGAGGTCTCATGAAAGTCGAGTAGAGGGGCAGAATCACCGACTTCACCCTTTTGGTCATACTTCTTTGGATGCAGCCCAGGATACAACTTGCTTTTTGGGCTGCAGGTGCACATTGCCAGCTACTGCTCAGCCTCTCATCCATCAGCACCCCCAGGTCCCTCTCTTCAGCCTCCAGCCTGTAGAGACACCGGGGGTTGCCCCGACCAGGGTGCGGCACCTTGCACTCGGCTTTGTCAACTTCACTAGGTTCCCATAGGTGCACTTCAGTTTGTCCAGGTTCCTCTGGATGATGCCACATCCTTCAGACATGTGTTACCTATCCTGACAGTCAGTAAAGAAAGCATATTAAAATGCTGTGTAAAGGGTCATACAAGAAACAGCTTCTCTTTTAACAGAGTGGGACAAAACTGTGCAATTACATAGCAAGCACAGTGGGAAGGGAAGAGGTGCTGCAGCAACAGCATGGTGCTCTACTAACCTGAGAAGGAAACAAAATAAAAAAAGATGAGTGGGAAAGTAACAAGCATGCTGAGGAGGACAGACAGTGTAGCTTTGGGCACAAACACTGTATGGAGCTCTGACAGACTACAGAGTCTAGACATGACTTACAGGTCACACGGTTTTGATGTAAATTTTTATGGGTGCTTTCTGCTAGCTATTTAAACTATGCTGCTGAAAGCATGGACACATGAAAATAGACACTAGAGATAGCAAAGTTTAGCATGAAACTGATTATCCTTCTTGGTATATGTTTCTTTATATAAGCATTGTACAGCCAGAACAATCTCCTTTCAGCAGTAATGAAAAATTTCTGCCTGGTAACAGGAGGGAAACTCAAAGGAGAAAAAACCCTAAAAACTCAAAACCAAACACTAAACCATGAAAGACCCCAAAACCTTATGTTTGAGAGGGACAGTACAGTAAAATGCATCTCTTTAGCAAGAGTTTATAGATATTAAATGTGTCAACAGTACTACAAGTTTCAAATAAGTTTTATCTAGCGGAATTTTTGTTGTCAAGGGAGCATGATTTGCTTAAGGAATAGCTTCTATGTATACTTTTTGTGAATATTTCTTTTGTTTTGTTTCTTGTGTCTTCAAATGGTTATTAGGAAGCCAACATCTACGGCCTGCAAAGCAGAACTGCAGGAAAGCATAGTGTGTATTATGTGACTAATACTTTCAGTAATAATACTGTGTCCCTTAACTAAATATTTTTTACTATCCAATTAAAAAAAAAAAAAATCCCAAAAAGTAATTCTATGATGTTTTACTTGGGGCAGTTTGATTCAATACAAAAAAAAAAAAAAAAAAAAAA
>VZRR01002855.1:0-28643 GCA_013398015.1 Oreocharis arfaki | reverse complement strand
AAAAAAAAAAAAAAAAAAAGGTAGCTAAATTATCAAAGATTAAATGCAAAAATATATAAATGAACACTTTTTTATTGGGAAAGACAGTGAAGTATGAGTAACACCATTATATCATTTTATAGAAGAGAAGCCAGAAATAGTTTTCATTTGCCTTTATTTATTCTGGAAAAATAACAAGTGTTTTATCTCTCAGTGAAGCCTGATGAGCATTTCCTGCAGATAAAAGGTAAAATACACACAGTCCAATTCTATTACTGTTGTGATCCCTTATGACTTTTATGAGTAAATATACAATAATAGATGAAACATGTGCAAAAACATCCTTAACACGTCCAAGGCCATGATAATGAAAGTGTTTTCATGTTCAAAACATCATATCTTCCTGCAAATTTTCTGCTGGAAGTTGTTCCCACATAATTTTAACCAAGTCTTGATATTTGTTATGTGGGGGAATAGAAAATAGACTGGGACAAATATTCGTACCAACTGTTCACTAAGACGTGTTCCATGTTCTACCATAATGTATCAATTGGACATGTTCCAATTCATTACTAGAACCACAGGTCATGTAAGAGTCCATAGCTCAGGTAGGGTTGGTTTTTTTGTGCAAATCCAGTTCATAATTTGGTAAGAGAACATGGATGACATTGAACAGTTTTTCTCAACATTAGTGATTTGCAAAAATATTTTAGTACTGATTAAAATGAGTAATATCCCATGCAGCATGAAAATAAGCAAATTTATAGCTGCTGTTAGGTGCCTTCAGAAATTCTGTATCTCAAGAGATGTGAATTTGGCTTTGTTTCTTGTGTCAGTTTTTTTTGTTTCTGTTGGTCACTGATTTTTTTCAAGAAATAAACATTTTGAATTCTATTAAAAAAAGAGTAACTATGTAAGCAACTTTTAGTCGTGGAATAGCCGAACTTAATACTTAGAGGACATACATAATACAGATAAGCATGTGCACATACATATATGTAATGGTTTAAATTATAATTGCTTTTAACAAATTTACATTTAGATAATCCTTCTAAAGATTTCAAACACATGAGAACAGAATTATTCCAACAGTGAAGATAAAAATCAAGGGCTATCAATATGAACTATGATTTCTTATCGATCCACAACCTTTCTTCTAATTCAGGCAACCATTTCTCTCTTAAAAAACCTATGTTCAAAAGTGTATCTCTTTTTATATTTGCTTAGCAAAGAATCAAGTAAACTTCATGAACATTTCTCTTGCTCAGGATTCTATTCTATTTTTGCCCTTTTCTTTTCTCCTCTTTTTTTTTTTCTTTTTCTCCTTTCTTTTCCCTTTTTTCTTTTTTTTCCTTACTCTTCCCTTTCCTCTTCTCTTTCTCCTCCATCATTCTGGGGGACAGTTTTTCAGTCAATAATAAATACAAAACCATGTTTCTCTGAGTAATTTTACATTTCACACATCTGCAACTGGCTTTCCTCCAATTCTGTTTGAAAGCAACTTCAGGGTAAATTGTTCACATGTGAAGAAGTAAGTTCAAAGTAAAGGTGAAAGGTTATTGTAAAAGACTTTTTGCTCAACAGGAAGGTCAATTTACCTTTGCATGCTTTGGGAATTTGATAGGTACTCTTATTGATTTCCCTCTCCCCTTCACCATAAAACCACTAGCCATAAAAAGGTTATTGAAGTCTCCTGGATCAAAGTAATCACTGGGAACTTAGACAAACTAGAGGAAATGTTTTCAACCATGTTGATATCAATAGTAACATGACACATCACAGATATCTGAGCATGATCTTCTCTTTAAGCAAGTTATATTTTCCTTACTGTTCCCTTTTTTGTATTCAGGTCAAGATGGAAGACCTGTATAGCTTCTATTCTCTTTTAATAGATAGGTAAGACTTTATTAGGCTACATAAAATTTTTCAACTCATTGTAATGTTTAATTTCCCTGTATTTTCACCTTAGTCTTTTTTCTTTATAGTGCCATGAGTCATGCTTTGATAATAATAATTCATCAGACAAAAATCTATGAGATATATAAATTGTGTTGCAGTTTGAGCACACCTGTAGTGGTGTTGAAGGAATTAATAACTTTAGTGGAATTTTGTAAGAATGCAAAACAACAATTGGACAAAAATTGAAACATAAACTTTAGAGGTGTATTTATGGTATTTTATGGCAATTGAGAAGTTTTGGGGTTGTACTATAATCTGGCAGAAAGTCATTTTATACACAGCTATGCATTAGACTATAGGAGTCTATAGTTATATAGTTAACATATATTAAAAAAATGTTTAATGGGAACACCTTATATGAAACTGACAGCTTTCCTCCTCCAACTTCTTGCAATATAGGTAAAACTCATTTATGCATAAGACAGAACCTCTACAGGGGAAATTTTAAGATTGTGAATACTCACAGGACCAACACAAGCCTAATGATCTCCTGCTTAAAATATAAGTTGTTTCAATAAATGTAATAGAGTATTCTCTGTTCAAATAAACTAAGAAATTTTACATATGAAAAATACTTCATAGAAATAGTTCAAATTTATGGGAAGAAAGCCTTGGCTTTAGATAAGATACTGTCTTTCAAAAGAAAATACAATGCTGTTAACGGTAAAGTCATTTTAGGTCACTTGTGAACACCTTAAAAGGAAAAGTTCTTTTTAGAAGAAATAGATGGCCTAAGATGATAAAATAGCACTTATAAGGAAATAATAAACTGAATCATTGAAAGAGGGTTTTGTATATCTTACTTAGGTCAATAGTAATAATAAATATAACCAGTTTACAGATTTGTAGATAAAGCTGGAATAATCTCTCGTAAACTGTTATTCCCCTTCTGTGACAAACTACTAAGCTAAACAATATTTAAATGTACTTAACATGGATAAATTAATAAAATGTTTGTTTCTCTTGAATTATCTGTATTTAACCACTACACATAGCAGGAAGGCAATGAAGATGGTGAAGGGCCATATGAGGAGCAGCTGAGGTCACTTGATCTGTTCATCCTGGAGAACAGGAGACTGACAGGAGACTTTGTCGCAGTCTACAACTTCCTTGTGAGGGGGAAAGGGGGGGGAAGCACTGACCTCTTCTCTGCGGTGACCAGTGACAGGACCCAAGGGAATGGCCTGAAGTTGCATCAGAGGCAGTTTAGGTTGGATATCATGAAAATGTTGAAATGGATATCATGAAAAACATGAAAATGTTTTTGACCCAGAGGCTGGGCACTGGAACAGGCTCCCCAGGGAAGTGGTCACAGCACCAAGCCTGACAGAGTTCAAGAAGCACCTGGACAATGCTCTCAGACACATGGTGTGACTCTTGGGGATGGTGCTGTGCAGGGCCAAGACTTGGACTTGATGATCCTTGTGAGTCCCTTTCAACTTAATCTGCGATTGTGTGGTTTAGTTCATACGCACTACAACAAGAAAACAGAAATGACCAGACTTACATTTTGGCACACATAATCTTTCTTACACATGACATTGTTTTCCCAACCATTACGTCTCTTAGATTTTGCCTATATTAACATCTGGAAGGACTTTTCTGTAATGGCATCATGACTGAAAAAAAAATTGGCTCTTTTTTTTCCCCCCCTAAAACTACTTATTAATTTCACATAGGCAGCTTTTGGATTCAATTTCTTTCCATGAATTTCAATACGAGACATTCACTGAAAATATTGAGAGTTCTCAGTGTATCTATGAAGTTTCATGTCTATAACTCGCTGTAAATATAAATTTACATGTCATGCTGAGCTGTTGTCTAGGGCAAAAGAGAAGCAGCAGCTCACATTTAAGAACAATTATTTTCCTAATCTATGCTACTTCACTTCCATATCCTACTTTCCCTACATGAGAAGTTTCTGGAGCGCTTTGAAGACAAGTTCTAGATCAAGCAGCTGCTTAAGACAAGTATTTCATTAAATCTCTTACTTAAAACCAAGGCAGAACTCATTGCAGAAACAATGGTTGGAGGCAGACTTCTGTAACTGTGAGTTGTGGAGCTGATGCTCATAAAAGGTGGGAGCAAGGCAAACAGCAACGTCACATCCCAGGACCATCAGAGACAGGGACCTTCGGGGACCTTCTTGTAAGAATCTCAGGGGAGCATCATCTTGGAGAAAAGGGAAGAGTTAGCAAGAGAGTCGGTAGGTATTCTAAGGGTGGCCTCTTATCTCAAAAGCAGACCATCTGGGCATATAGGAAGTCAAGAAGAGGTTGCAGAAGGCCTACAGGGATGAAGAAGAAGCTCCTGACAAATTTCATAAAACAAGGAAAAGGGAACCACGCAAATGGTGGAGGTAAGAACAAGAGGGTTGATTTTATCTGCATCACAGCTGTTTCTGCTATTAGAGAACTTGCCAAAACTCTTCTTCAATTTTCATATCAGCAGTGTCTCATATCCATTCAAGTCAAGCAAGGTCAGAGCAAGAACGTTTTTCAACAGATCATATAAACAGGCTTACAATACAAGCATTAATATATACCATATAAATCTGTTCAATGAGCTGTCGTATGATCTACTGCATTGGGTTTGCACGGCCAAGCTTTCATAGTAGGGGGGTACATGGATGGCTTCTGTGAGAAGCTGCCAGAAGCTTCTTCCATGTCCAGCAGAGCATGCCTGGGGGCTTCAAAGATAGATTTGCTGCTGGCCAAGGCTGGGCCAAGCAGAAATGGTGGTAACTCCTCTGTAATAACAGGTTTAAGAAGGAGAAGAAAAAAAGAAAATTATTGCACAGTTGTAATTGCAGTCAGAGAAGACGTGGATGAAAATTTGTGAGAGGAACAGCTCTGCAGACATCAAGAGAAGGTGTGAGAAGGAGGGGGAGGAGGTGCTCCAGGCACAAGAGCTGAGATTCCCCTGCAGCCTGTGGTGAAGACCATGGTGAAGCAGCTGTGCCCCTGCAGCCCATGGAGATCCATGGGGATGCAGAGATCCACCTGATGAGGCCTCAGTGGGATGGACTCATGTTGCAGCAGGTTGCAGAGATCTGTTGCTCATGAGATGGACTGGCACTGGAGAAGTTCACTGAGAACTCTGTGGGAGGGACAACAGTGCTGGAGCAAGAGAGGTACTCTTCTCCCTGAGCAGCAGGAAAAATAACTTTTGATGAATAGACCGTAAGTCTCGCTCCCTGTCTCCCTGTGCCACTGTGGGAGGAGGTAGAGCTGGGAAGGAGGGAGGGGTGAGGGGAAGGTGGTTTTAAGATCTTATTTTATTTCTCATTATCCTGTTCTGATTTTGTTAGCAATAAACTCAATTAATATCTCTAATTCAAGCTTATTCTTCCTATGACAGTGTTTGCTGAGTTATCTCTCCCAGTCCTTATCTCAACTCATGAACTCTTTGTTATATTTTCTCTCCCCTGTCCAGCTGTGGAGGAGAGCGAGAGGGAGGCTTTGGTGGGTGTCTGGAAGCCAGCCAGGGTCAAACCACTACAACTACCCATCTAAAGCACTTATTAAAGCACATTAAATAGCCTTTGTTATCTGCCATGAAATATCCAAGGCTTTTTGGATGGTAAAATTTATATAATTTATATTGACATTTCCCTAAAAAAATTCTTTTTTCTTAACATTTACCAAATCTATAAGACAAATAAGCATCCATTACAGAAATCATATTATAACAAAATTCTATTAGAATGTAATTTTCCTAAATTTATTTTCCATTCTCATGACATCCATTCATTCTCTTAATTAAATGTTGTACTTATTCTCAACTGCTAACAAAAAAATTATCAATTTCACATGTGATAATGAATTTAATTTTATTGCTATGATGGAATAACCTGATGCTATTCATGTCATTCCGTTAGACAAAATTAATAAACAACATGCAGGTCTTAAAAGTGGAACTAAATTCTGCTGATAGAATGGAAGAAAAAACAAAAAACAAATCAAAAGTCCCAATCAATACAGTTTTTTCCTAGTTTTAGATAAATTACTAGGGGTGTAACTGAAATTCATGGAGTCTGAAAGATACATACCAGAATAATTGCATTTTTATTTTTGTGCAGGCGGTGTTCTTGAGATAAATTTCTTTGCATCATAAATCTAGTCTACAGGACACCTATACATTCCTGAGACAAATAAAAATTTGTAGTTTGTTGAAAGAATATCCTAAGGGTTGTTCATGAGCACAAAACATCTTTAGGGCTGGCAGGAACGTCTAGTTATGTACTTCTTAGTGTTATTGCCAATGGCATTCTAATGAACAGCTTGCCTTATCAGGAACCTGTTCTTTATTATAACAATAAATGGTACCATACAAGGCATCATTCTTCTCTGCAATAAGCATTAGGATAATATATTCCTTTTGTTCAGAATCTGCAGGGGGAAGGAACTCTTTTCTTTTATGTTTCAGTCTGGGGTTGTTGACTATGCATAGAGAGCTGTAACAGCATTTAATGAAATCTTCCTTGGAAAAAGGAAGAATCCCATAAATTCGAAAGCAGTGCTATGCCAGAAGCAGAACACCTGCCACTGATTCCTTCCCATGGATAACAGTAAAAGACTCACTACTTGTAGGTAACAACCCACCGGCAGTGAGTGCTCAAAAATAGCTTTCGAATTTGATAGCTTTGTGCAACATGACCTGATACAGCCAGCTGTACGCGCTACATTGTGCCACCACCTTGAAGAAAGGAAGTGCTTTGCAGTTGTGCTTGTTTTTATTTCACGTACTCAAGGATGTTGTTTTCTGAATGACAAATTAAGCTTATTCTGTTACCCACTTTTTAAATAAGAATTTTGGCTTGATGGACCATAAATTTAAAGATCCAATAATATTATTTTAAAGCCCCAAATCAGTTCCAAAAGAAGGAATGCTTGATGCAGACCAAATACTTTTCTGTACTTCCTTGAAATACTGGACTAGTATATTTCCAAATTTATTCAATCATGCCTGATTCTAACAATGTTTTCCTTAAAATTATGCTCTGAATCTTTCCACTTCACAGCACTATTTTCCAGTGTAGTTCTACAATGCACCTAATGTGTGAAAGACAATCACTGAAACGTAAAAGACGTAAACCCCCTGCCTCAGCATACATAATGCGACTTTACAATTCTCGCTTTTCAAAGTGTATTGAGTACATTCAAATCTGATCACATAAATTCTCTTCAAAATATATCTCTATCCATACACATACACAAACACACCTTATTAAAAAAGTAAGAAAAGACTAATTACCACAAGGTTTAGGGAGGTATATCAAGGAATGTACAGGCTTCTTTTGCCAATTAAAACTATGTGATTGGATAAATCATTAACATAGATACATATGAAGCAAACTGTGAACCACAGAATTACAAAAAGATATTAGGTTGGCCCTGTTTCCAAAACATGAAACATAAACCAGAGAGCCTGCAGTTCAGAGATCTCTTTATGATTGGGTCGCTTTGTATTAAGTTTTTTTCCCACTAGTTGCATAACATAGATAAAATTTGGAGCTATGACCAACACAGTCCTCTTTCCCAATTCCAATGCTCAACCTTTGCAGTCTTTTCTCTCAGCTATGAGTGTTTTTATCAACTTCCTCTTCTGGTCCTCCCACATCAAACCTGCCTCCTCACCAATGCTGAATTTCTTCTTTCCAACCAAATTTCCTCTGGTTACACTACTTTTAACATATTTTGAATTTTTTTCTTCTCTCCATTATTGATACTTCCTTCTTGTCAGTTGATCCCAGCCACTGCATCTCCAGTGGTTTTTCCTCCCCCTTAAAAAATAGTATTAGTGTGCATTTGACTGTGCCTATTTCATACAGGGAGTACAGCAACTTTGCTCTTGATCCTACCATCACCTACAGACATACTAAAATCTCTTGGCTTCATTGTCTTTATTTAATTCAGCTCCCTCAAACATCTCCACTTGAAATTTGTCTAAAAGATGTCATGACTACAAACTTTCAATCCTGTCACTTGTAGTCTGAGGACATTATGTCAGGGAATGCCAGCGACATCAGCTGATCTACCACAATAGTAAAATTCTAGTCTATTATCTGTTAATTACCTGGTTGACCAGTAATTACCTGGTTCATTGTTTGTTGGTTCAACTCAAACTGAAAGTAAAATTTGATCTTAGTGTCTCAGTGTTTGAAATGTTCGTAACTTTCCGATATACAGTGTAATGTCTTTTAGGAGATTGATTACAAACATGACTAAAAACATCTTGGCAATACCCATTGCTTGAAGAAAGCAAAAAAAAAATGAGCAAAGTCTACAGGAGATGTAAATTACTGTAGTAGAAATACTTAAGTTTTCATTATCTGCTGTTCTAGTCTCTTAATGAATGAACAGTCTGTGGTTGATCTGTGTTGTTGTTTTTATTCCCCTACTGTAATGATGGTAACTTTTTCCTTTTTTTCCCCCTCCACTGCTGACAGAGACGTAAGAAGAATCTGAGATTTCCCTCCCACAAAGGTGAGCATTTCATTAGGCATAAGATTATATAGTTAAAAACTCTATACATGTGACTGCCAGTCTTGGAAATCTGTTTTATTGTTAATTATGCATATTAACTGGGAACTTGATAAACTTGAGCTTCAGAAGGAGAATATCACAAATGTGTCAGGCTAAAATGGCTTTTCAGAGTTACAGGACCTCAGCAGTGAAATCAGAAGAGTCGTGGATGGTGGGACAGCCTAAAAAATTGTGAGTTTGTTTGTTTGATCGTTTGTTTGATTGTTTTTAATTTTATTTAGTTTTCTTAGGTGTAGGATGACCACAAAGAATGTTGTAAATAAATGGTTAAATTGTTATTGATACAGCAACCTGGCAAAATAAAATATATTTATTTTTACTTTGATGGAAATATTGAGGGAAATCCTTTATTAACAAAGTTCTGTAGTGTCAAAGTTTGTGTCTGCCTCTGTAGTTCAACTATATACAAAATTTTAAATGACAATAAAAATTTTATGTGTTCTAATTTGCTAGCTTTGTGAGGCACTGAACTCCCTCCTACTGATCGCTTCCTGCCCTCTCCATGGGGTCTCTCTCCTTCCCCTGCCCCTAGTCCTGGCCACTCCTCGAGTTCTCCCTATTGGTTCCTGTATCCCAACACCGCCCATGTACCACCCCTGTGCCCTGAAACCATTTGCCCATGTGCTCTCCCCCGGCCCGGTACCCGGGTAAACCGAGGCTCCAGGCCCTGTGTCTCTCTCTCTCTCTCTGTCTCTCTCTGCCCCTGGGAGCAGCCTGCCAACAGCTCCTCTCCTCTGCCTTTGGGGGCCAGCCTGTGTGCTGGCCCCAGGCTTTGGGGAGGCAGCATGGAATAAAGACCTTTGCAGTGCCATGAGGAGAGCCTTCTCAGCTCCTTTGCCATCACTGAAGTTGCAGGCTGGCAGCTGGAGCAGCGGTGCGGGGCGTCCGAGATGGACTGCAGGAGGGCAGAGAATCCCTGCCTTGTCCCAAGAAGCCCCCGCTGCGCTCCCAGGGAAAGCTGCAGCAGCTAAGCAACACCCAGCACTGCAACAACTTTGTAAGAATTGCGTGGGGGTGCAGAAATCCTCTTGGATAAGTATATTGATAGTTGTTGTTAATGTGATTATTTGAACACTCAGGTATGGGTCATTGGGTAAGAGTTATACAGTATTTCCTCACTGAACATCAGCACTTTGTGATTTGCCAACTGTGTTTTCAGAGGCTCCCTGATATGGCTAGCAGATCTCTAAGAAAATTAAAGTGTACGGGTGCATAGAGGGTATAGAAGGGGGATTTCTTCATCACAGAGATTTGACATTCAGATGCTGACATAGCTTCCTCAGAAGTTTCTGTACAGAATTCTTTTTCCATACGGTTCACTTCGTTTTTGTCCACTTAGATAATCTTGGAGAACTACTGTCAAAATTCTCACATAAACTGTTTAATTTTTCACTAATTCCCCTGTGCTGAATATTTTCTATATACAGAGTAATCTTCCTCGCTAGCTGGATTTCCCATGCTGTAGGAATTACTATTTACTATTCTCGACTAGCAAGGATTCAGATTCAAATACATCTTTCTGTTGTGTAAAGTGGCAGCAAGAGCAATTAATAACAATCCAAAAAGTCAAGATAACTGTCAATATTTACCTGAGAACATATTTTACTGTTTCCTATAAATTTAAAGGTATTTAAATTATTTTGTAACAGCTACTTCTCAGGAATTAAAAATGAGTGATTGGAAGGATTCTATAGGAATTAGGTGTACTAGTCACACTCAATTTCGTTGTTGAAATGTTCCTTGGAGCTTTCGTAGTCCTCCAAAATAATCATAAATACACGTAAAGTTTAAGAATTTATTGCTGTAAGGATGTGTTTTGTCCAGCTAATTTATATGCATATTTTGTGAATGGAATTTCATACAGAAGAACCAGACATCCAACAGAAGGTAAAAGTTGGCCTACTCTGCAAACTAGGCATATAAATACCTCTGAGTACAGGTATCTGAAGCTTAGACAAAAAAAGGAACTGTGCAGCCATTAAGGTCAAACAAACTGAAGAGACCTGATTCAAATACTCTTGGCTTTAACAGTCTCAGAAGAAACTGCTGTTTCTGTTACAAGTGAGCACACAGTCAAAATGTTAGAATCTCTCTTCCTGGAACCAAATGGAAGTTTCACTAAAGCTTTTTTCAAGTTACTCTGGACTATATTTTTTCAGAATTTTTGTTCCTTGGTGGCAAATGTAATAAACAATGTCTTGCATTTGCAATCAGGCATACGGAATATTGATGAATGAGAATATTTGAAAATATGAAGGAGTCACTTGTTTAAAATTTCCTTTAAAGGACAGTAATTTAGTAATTTTCCCTTTTTTTTGGAAAGGTGTATTTTTTTGTCTCTTTCTTTCAATAATAACAATAATTATCATGTTTAGAGGTGTTTTATTTACCCACCTCTTTTATATTATTTTGCAACAGGAGGCTTAAAACCCAACAAAACTGTAGACTACATCTGCCTTGGTCTACAGAGTCAGAGATTTTACCATGAAGGAAAGGTCACATAATACAATCCGAATAATAGTGACTAGAGATGTTATATTTTCAGAGGGCGTAATATTAAATAATTAGCTGGGCAGCCTTACTGCTGCATGGAGATAGCTCAAGGTATCTTCGCCAGTGCACAGAGGTGAGATGAGTCATAGCCAAGTTCCATCTCTGGGAGTCCATCAGTGTTAGACAATCCTGTTGGAGGCACTTTCTGGCTGCTTTTGCAATGTGTTTCTGAGAACTTTAAGAAGGATCACAGCTTTTTCCTTTTTCTAAGGCACTGTCAGGTTTTAATATCCCATTAATTTATGCATCAAGGCTAACCATAAATTGGCCCAAAATCTGAAAAAAGTCTGTCTAATTAATTTGAGAAATTCAGTTAATAATGATGAACTGAATGAATGAATGAATAGCATATGGGGAATTGTCACAAGTAGACAGAAAAGAGGGAACTCTGGTGGGTTGTTTTCTTCTAGAATTACAGATACTCCTTTATAAAGAGCTTGGGACAGGCAGGCACTTCAAGACTGACAGAATTTTCCATTGATGATAAATCGGGGATGGATAGGATTTAAACAGGTTGGAAGGAGAGTGATGGTAGCATTGATACCAGAAAGATGAAAGAAATTGCATTATCGAGCAAATTCCCCAAATACAATGAGAAAATATTTTATTTCTCTCACAAATGAATGCAGTATTTCTGCATTACTATACTGTAAAGTTTTCTATGTTTCATGCACAGCGCTTTATTCTAGACTCTACTTACAAGTGAGGATGAATTGCCCATTGAAGATATCCAAGGAAGGCATTTATATTTAGAGATCTCAAGAAAATCTGATGTGAGGCTAAAGTTAATAGTATTTAATTTGAAGAAGGACTTACAGCTTTTGAACTTTGCTCTTATTACTGCAGATAATAGATAACAGATAGTATGATTAAATAATAGCAAGGAAACCTCTTTTCATTCCAGGTAGCAGCTATAATTCCCCCAAAGGTTTGGATTAGGCATGAATGGAGGAGTATTCCTTGCAATTCAGCTCTACATAATCAAAAATTTATAGAGTAGCTATTCCACTATGACTGAAAAGATGAACAATATTTAAAAAGGAATATTAAAACAAGTTATTCAGAGACCGTATATATGAGATCCTCAAGATAGATCTTTTATATGAATTTATGTTTTTTGATCAAAAATATGCATCAAAAGGATTTTGAGCTATTTTAATAAAAAGTTTAGAGGAAATTTACCTGAAACTGCAAAAAATACAGAAATTGGTAAAATAATTATGCTGCTTTAATTTTATGAAACAATCACCTCCTCTCATAGGATACCTAGGCAAGTTTCAGTGCAGACTGCACAATTGCTCAACTTTTCTATTTTTTTTTTAGATGCTACTGCTTTCAAATGAAGGCATTCTATGTCAAATTCCAAGACCTTTTCTTGCTGTCACTACGTAGTAACTAGTCAGATGCCTGTGTTGCTGGTCAGACACAATGCACAGGAAATTATAATTCCATGTAAATTTCTAAAGAAAAATAGACATTTTTCTTGGATTCAATTGACGAAACTTTCATTCAAGACTTGATATCAGAACTCACAGCCAACCAGCTGTTCAGTGGGAGATCAGGACACAATACCTCAATCTGGAAGCAGCTCAAAAGGTTTCATAGGTTTTGTATAGCAAGTCTGATATGTCTTAATAAATTGAAAATAAAATATTACAAATTCTTCATAACAGAAATGCCTTTTTCTTTCAATTAATATAATATAATATAATATAATTTTAAGTATTAACATAATTATAATAATTTAATATATAGTAAAATATTTGTTATAAGTATTTCCAGGAAGTTTTCTTGAAATAATAGTTTTATTGGCAACTTCATGCATACTAGAGAGATGTTCATTTTTTCTGTNTAGGCATGAATGGAGGAGTATTCCTTGCAATTCAGCTCTACATAATCAAAAATTTATAGAGTAGCTATTCCACTATGACTGAAAAGATGAACAATATTTAAAAAGGAATATTAAAACAAGTTATTCAGAGACCGTATATATGAGATCCTCAAGATAGATCTTTTATATGAATTTATGTTTTTTGATCAAAAATATGCATCAAAAGGATTTTGAGCTATTTTAATAAAAAGTTTAGAGGAAATTTACCTGAAACTGAAAAAATACAGAAATTGGTAAAATAATTATGCTGCTTTAATTTTATGAAACAATCACCTCCTCTCATAGGATACCTAGGCAAGTTTCAGTGCAGACTGCACAATTGCTCAACTTTTCTAATTTTTTTTTAGATGCTACTGCTTTCAAATGAAGGCATTCTATGTCAAATTCCAAGACCTTTTCTTGCTGTCACTACGTAGTAACTAGTCAGATGCCTGTGTTGCTGGTCAGACACAATGCACAGGAAATTATAATTCCATGTAAATTTCTAAAGAAAAATAGACATTTTTCTTGGATTCAATTGACGAAACTTTCATTCAAGACTTGATATCAGAACTCACAGCCAACCAGCTGTTCAGTGGGAGATCAGGACACAATACCTCAATCTGGAAGCAGCTCAAAAGGTTTCATAGGTTTTGTATAGCAAGTCTGATATGTCTTAATAAATTGAAAATAAAATATTACAAATTCTTCATAACAGAAATGCCTTTTNCAACCTATTTGGCTTCACCTCATGATGACAATTACATAAGATAAAAAACATTAAAAAGGTAGGCAAGTTTCTGCATGTAGGTTGAAATGGTTCAATGGTTGTGTTATGTCCATGTGTTTCCAAAGGACAGTAATCTTCCCAGAATGGCTGTCTCTCATGCTTTCCCACAGCCTTACATCATCTTCCTTGCACTTAGACTTACACTGGTAACCTAAATCCAGCCTTATCTCCATATCTGTTGTTTCTTCTTGGTAGATTCTAGCTTTTTTTTTTTTTTTCTCTTAGATAGCAAAAAGACACTAGATTGGAGGACATACATGTACTTTAGACTCTTACACCAATAAGTTTTATTACTTTATTTATTTATTTATTTTATTATTCAGGGTCTACTACTCTTGAGATGGCTATTTCTAGTTTTCCTTGTGATCTTTCAGCGCTAAAGCTGGATGGACTGGAGTTGATCTGAGGTAGGTTTTCTGTTTGGTTGGTTTGGATTTGGTTTTATTTGGTTGGTTCTTTACTACAAGAAGGGTGTATTCAATCCTGTATACTTCTCACTGAAATTGACATTTGTCATGGCAAAACAAATGGCCATTTTCCCATAAACTCAGTCGCCCCTAGCAATGCCTTTCCTCAGTATAAGGAACAATCAGAGTGAAAAAAACCCCTTTTTCTTTCATCATTCATAAGAGAGAGGGAAGTGAATTATAAGTGAACATTTCAAAATTAATTTAAGTAACAAAAAGCAAGTAGTAGGTTTGTTTTTTGTTTTTTTTTTTTTTTGTATGACAGCAACAACCTTTTGGGCTAAAAGGAATTGTAGCATAATGGCAATATTTGAAAGCTGATATTTAAGGAGACCTCTTTTTAGACTTGCATAGGGGCTCTTATATTTAGGAATATTTAGATAAAGATAGTGAAAAAGAAACTATATATAGTTAAAGTGTATATAACTTATATATGTTTGCTATATATAAGTAAAACTTGGTATACTGGGCTCCTGGTTCTTTTTTAAAGTTATTTTTATTAACTCAGAAGTAGAATGATGATGTCCAAAATCCATTTTATTTTCTGTGCTGTATATTTTCAGCTGTACAATCATGCAGGTTTTTTTCTGGCTTCTCAGCACTGAACATCTTTGTTAGCTAATTGTACTAGTTTGAAAGCAAACCAGTGGGAGATCCCGAGTCAGAATTACAATTTAGTAAGAAAATTAAGATAAAGGCAATAATACAGAAACACTGGCTTAAACTGACAGAGTCAGGATACAGCCTGACACCCTGTTGGTCAGGGCAGTTGTAGCAGCCCGCCTAAATGGTGGCTGCAGTCCTTTTGGAGGGATAGATGTGGTTATGTTGAAGTGGTGATCCTGTAGAAGGGTCTGGCTTCTTCTGAAGGTCCAGTGGGGGTTATGTAGCTCTTGTCCTCTTGGAATCCAGTAGGCAAGGTTGCCGGTGGTGTTCCGAACTTCAGATTATATCCAGGTAGGAGTGCTTGGTTCCTCCCCCTGGGCGGAGCATCTCCCAATATGATGATGTAATTTTATGAGTCATGCAGTGAGACTTAATGGCCCATTAACAGAAAAATATCACTCCCCAGAGAGTTATCAGGAGTGTATCGTGGAAGAGATAAAGAACTCTGTTCCACCTGTTTTTAACAGCTAATGAAGATGGTGATAGAATACATACTTTTGGTTACATCTTACATTGTAACCTAAGACACTCACATTACCATACCAAATTCAGGGAAGTGTTTTCCTGAGGTAGTGGCCCCTCTATACATAACTTCACAATCAGTACTATAGGATGTAGGTAATGATATTGTGGATTTCTATCACCCCATAGCCTTAGTCTTTACAAGAGCACAAGTATTAAAAAAAAGTTGGCCTTGATTTTGCATACACTTATAGCATAGTTTACTAAATTACATCTAAGTATTAAAACCACAAAGAAACCAAGCTCCCTGTCATATACCTGCCTGGCAGGACTCCTCTTGAGAATCACTTTCCCAACAGAAGGTCATACTGCTAATGCGAACTTCTCTAAGTTTACACGTTTTGTGGAGTACTGAAATGAAAATATGATTTCTTCTTTTCACTTTAGTAAATCTAGAATAACAGACAAAGAATTAATCTTGTCTTTTCAGGAATTTATAACAGGAATGCAAGCAAAAATGTTTAGTTGTCAGAGATGCAGTAGCTACTGTGAAATAACCATCAGCAGAGCAAATGAAACCCTCAGTAAGAGCATGTTATTCTTCCCAGAGGACCATGTGAAAGCCATGCTACTATGAAAACCTTGTGCTGTGAGCTCATTACTGTACCTGGGCAGCCTGCTACCACTGACACAACAATCTTTACTATACCTGAGCTATTTATTGAGAGAAAGAGGCACGGTGCAATAAATGACCTGAAGACCTTAGGAGAAAAAAAATTTACCAAGACCATTTCTTGCTGGTTTTTAAATAAAAATGTGCCTTTATGCTGGAAAATATCTAGCCGCTGTTATGGTGACTATATGGAACATGTAATTCAGAAATCTGCTAAAATAAGTCAATAGTAATTAATAAAATTAGAAGGGTAAAACATGAGTTTACCCTGCATTCTTTAATGATTGGTATCAGAGACAACTTTCAGAAAACAGCAGTGCAAGTCCTATATGTGCTTTATAATTTCACCTACAGAGTCCTCTTACTGCGTCATGCTGTTAATCTAAATTACCTTAATTAGAAATTTGAAAGACTTGATAAGAGCAGGGTTGAATTGCTGTCTCCAGTATGACCTGATGTGCTCTTCACTGCTCCTCAATGAAACAATTTACCAGCTTTGAAATAAGCAGTATAGATGTAAATGTGACCACAGATATCCTAATTTTATCCAGAAGTAACAAAACAATGTCAGCATCTGAACCCCACTGAAGACAAGGTTTCCTCGCAAGGAGACAGAAATAGTATGCTAACATCCATTCTTAAGTACTTCTTCTGAATGCCAAGACATTTTTTAAAAAGATTGCCCTGTTTATTTCCTTTAGTAGAATACCCTGAAGTACTGTTAGCCCTGATTGTAAATTATCTAATAGGTTTTTCTTTTTCCATTCCTTCATCATTTTTTACCACTTTTAATTATTTTACACCTTTCATCAGACTAACAGTAACAACAAAAAGACTTGTAAAGCCCTATAAAGGAGTTGAATTCAGTATCACGTCAATATTTTTAGGCTAGCATTCACTCTGTCTTCCATAAGTCACAAAATCCCTCAAGCTTTCAAGGTCTGCAAGTGCTGCTCTGTCTTGCATCTATCGCCCCATGATCTTCATAATACTCTTAATGGCAAATTTTGATTAATCTCACTCTATGTATGTTATTAGCCTATCTGGAAAGAAAACATCAACTTTAAATAAATCTATAAATATCTATAGTCTCTACCTACTCCTCTTTTTTTCAGGCTGGTGGTTATTCTTGGATTGTTAGAAACAACTGATTTTCCTTGAATTCAGTTAAGGATGTCAAAAATGTTTTGGTGGAGTACATGTTATTACATCAACTGACATACCCTGGCTTTTTCTGATGTTTATTGGGGATAAATTATAGATAAGAATACAGCTGTGAGACTGCTATGAAATAAAGCTGGACAGATTGATTTCTCTGCAAATGGAGTTTCTGTTGATACCATGATATAATCAAGTGATTGGTAAGGTTGTCTGACAACTGCAGGTCTTCTTTTCCATCTTTTATTCCCCCAGTAGTCTTTCATTTACCTTGTTATAGTTCATTATTGTATTTTCCTATAGCTCATATTTATTTCACTATTATCTTTCTTCTTATGGCAGTTACAACACCACAGATACAATTTTATTATGCAGTCTTTTTTTCTTGTAACTTGCCCCTGAGGACATGCTATGCTCTCAGATAAAAATGACAGCTGTTATCAGTTAGGCTAAGGAAATAAAATGGTGGAATAGGTCATGTCCTTTTCTAGAAATCCATCCTTTTTTCTATTGGAGATTTTTAGCAACGATAAATCTGACTACTGGAACTTAAATCCTATGTCTATGATAATGAAACCACATGGGAAATTTTCATATTTGGAAATATATGGCCAGTTCAAATTACTTCTGCATCTGCTACTACCTATACACATGAAGGAGATTGTAACAGCCATTCTGAAAAGTGTAAACTACAAGAGAGAATGTATTTAAAACCTTGTTGCAGCATAACATGACAATAAAGACATGCTTCATATTTGCAACTAATAGTGTAGTAAACATAATTTGGTGCTAGTTTATTGAAAGAAAGTTGGGTGAGACTTTGTGTACAATAACAAAACAGATTAACTTAGTTGCTGTAAGAAAGTGAAAACATCAGAACAGATCATTCTAGAGGTTTCCAGTTTCTGTAGCGACCTAGGATATGATTACCAGATGTCTGCAATAATGAGCATTCTTTGAAAAATAACTTTTTAAATTCTTTATAAGTTCCCAGTTCATTTCAATGTCCTCTATATATAATTGCCTAAGTCTTTGCATTCTTAATGTAAATTTAAATGCACTAAAACTGCAGCAACCAATTGCGTAAGTGATTGCATGTATAATTGGTTAATATAGGATGATATAGCACAAATACATAAATGGTACCTAATGAAAAATTCCTAAAGAGTTGAATGGATTTAAATTGGTGTTTCTTTGGAAGTTTTACAGTGTCAAAAGGAGGAAAACATTCAAAGTCTAATCTATATCTACCTTTCTCAGAAAAGGTTATATAGAACCTCATTTTATTACTTCTGTGTGATGATTTGGAATATGAAGAAGACATCAACTACTGTATTAATTCAAATGAGCTTTCAGCAAATAAAGGCATGAAAATTTTCATAGATTTTAACACATATTAACTTTATTAATTCTACTGTGTGTGTTTACATTGATTACCTTGACCTTGATTGATTATATAGACGTTGAATATGAATAAATGAATATGTGAGTTGAATATATGAAGGATTTGGAATGTTAAATGATTGCATAACTGCTAAGTATTATGACGTAAGTAAGTTGTAAGTCACTCACTTGCTAAATGCTGCAAATTAATTCCATTTGATTGTGTACGTATATATGCATATATATATGTATGTATGAGAAAAATTAACGTTTAATGAAATTTATGCAATGCAATTTAAAATATTAATCCAGATCAAAGGCAAAGAATCAGTAACATATTGTCTGAATAATCATTACAGGATCAGAGAAAGGGCAACCATTTCCATGTGGCCAGCTGGGATTATGGCCTTTAAAAATATATTACATCCACATCAATTTTTTTGGGCTGCCTGACTCTTGGACCATCTGTTTGGATGGCAGGATGCCCATTCAGAAGTTGGTGGAGCTTTTGCCATTAGGCAGAGATGCCAGGTATCAATAGGGTTGAGATAGGAAGACCTGCAGAACACTGCAAAGGACATCTGTTCTCCAGGAAAAGAGGAGTCCATCTTCTGTGACAGCCCCTCTACACTGACACCACATGCTTCCTTGCACCTATTGACACCTGTTCATAGTTATAAGCCAAAATAACCAGAAAAAAATGAGCCATCTCTGAACAATGGAGAATGGGTAGTATGGGCTGTTAAAGGCCTCCGTGGCTGCCAGGAAAATAGGTTTCACGGTGGTAAGCATTTGGGAAACCAAGGCAGACCATATGGGATATCAGAATCAAAGTCCAGGCATTTTGTATACCAACAAGCCCCTGGCAAACAATATTTCTGGGAAACAACCAAAATTAAAAACCACAGTAAATGAGGAAGATCTAGACATAGCTTTTTTTCACTTTTAGTTAGAAGTGCAAATTAAGGATACTAACAAATCACTAGAGGCATGTGTTATTCCTTTGAGTGCCTTGCAAAGAAACAGTGTAACTCTAACCTTCTGAGTTCATGAAAATTGTGGATTACATATAAAATAAGTAAATGAAGGGTAACTTTCTGTTTTATCTTGTCATCCTGTCAGACAAACGACATTCAGGCACAGGGCGGGGCTTCCTCTGGACATCGGAGGTGCAATTAGAAGGGAGTTGAGCAGGTGCTTCTCTTGCCGTTCAGGAGGTGAGATTAGAAGGGAGTTGAGCAGGTACTTCTCTTGCTGTTCAGGCACAGGATGGGGCTTCCTCTGGCCATTGGAGGTGCTATTAAAAGAAGGCTCTAGGGAGTGTGGCGACCCGGAGTGAGGCGACCTGGAGCGCGGTGAACGGGGCGTGGCATGTGTCTGAGGGCGTGGCACTGCAGTTTGTGTGGCAGCTTGCGTGGCAGTTCACGCAGGCAGGGGAAGCGGGCAGGATTGCAGGCATCCTCCTGCTAGTGGTGTTTTTACTTTATTTTGCTTGATTTTGGTTGGGTTTTTTGGTTCTTTTCGCAATGATCTCTAAACAATCAAAAGTTATAGCTAGGAAAAGTGTGCCGAGCCAAACAGAACCCTCCAAGAAGGATGAGTCTGTCTAGACCCCTTCCCGTATGGAATTTGAGCTTGTCAGTAGTACCAGGGGACAGTGCAAGAGACGCCTGTCTGAGGTGCGAACAGGTGAACGACCTCTTCTGCCTGGTGGCTGAGCTTAAGGAGGAAGAAGAAAAACTAAGGAGTATTATGGAAAATGAGAGGGAAATAGACTGGTGGAATTTCACCCTTCCATCCCTGAGAGAAGCCCACCAGGAGTCAGAGGACTCCCATGCCTCCTACCAGCAGGCAGAAGGAGGAGACCTAGTTGATAAAGGGAGTGGAAATGGGTTCCTACTCGGAGAGGTAATAAAAATTCCTCCTGACCCCCATCACCTACCAGGTGCCACTTCAGAATAGGTATGAGGCCCTGGATCCAGACAGTCAGTCAAATGACATTGAAGGAAATAATTGTGCAATTCTGGGCACAGAGGAGATATAGACTTGGTGAAGTGGGTCTGGCACAGGGCCACAGGGAGGATTTAGGGGCTGGAGCATCTTTTGTCTGAGGAGAGGTGGAGAAAGCTGGGATTCTTTAGCTTGGAGAAGAGAAAGGTCAGGGAGACTCTTATCAATACATGTAAATTATCTGAAGGAAGGTGTAAAGAAGGTGGAACCGGGATGTTTTCAGTGGTACACAGTGAAAAGAAAAGAGCCAATGGACGCAAATACAAATTCTTGCAATTTCTCCTGAATACAAGAGGACACTTTTCTACTGTGGGGGTGGTAAAACTATGGGACAGGTTTCCAAGAGAGGTGGGAGTCTCCACCCTGGAGATACGCAAAATGATAACTTTCCCTAGCTGACCATGACTGAGCAGACGGTTTGGGAGAGATGATCTCAAGACACTCCTTCCAATCTAAAAATTTTTATGAATTTTGTGATTCTGTGAATATTACATTTTGTGAATGGAATAGATTGTTAAAGGATGTGTTTGACAAAAACAACTAATCATCTGAATTTCATTCCATATTTTTTTAATTGTGTTTTTAAAGTTTTTAAAATGTTTGATATTATTATTTTAGACCTATCTAAAAGGTTCCATATTCTTAATTCTGGTTATTACCAAGACATATTTATAAATAGGACACTATTATTAATAATAATTATTAAAATTATATATTATTAAATAATACTTTCCCTCCATTTTATGAAGAAGAGAGATTTTCAGTTGGTTGACTGAAGCATCTTGAAAAAGAAGCTATTAAACAGCATATGGTATTCTGAGAGAACTTTTCAGATTAATTTTACTTTGTGTTATTATTTTGGAAATGTGAAATGTGACAAAAAAAAAATCTTGAGCTCTGTATCCCTCATTTGTGAACCAAAAATAACATGGGTTTTTTTGGAGTACAGAAAATCAAATTTTTCCAGAAAATGTTAATATTTAGTACTATATAAATTGTTAACATGTATTGCAATGAGGTATTAATGTTTATATTTAACTATATATAGCATGAAAGAAACTATTTTTAAGGTCATAGAAATTATTTTCTAATAAAAGTGTGAAAATTTCTGCAGAACTGCTACAATGACTACTAACTTAGTAGTGATCAAGTTGTCAAGCAGAGTTTAAATCTTGCATGCGTGTGGTTATTATACTCCAACAAGTCTTTCTGACTTTATCAGATTAGACAAACTTCCACATTTCAGAAAAACATGGGTTCTTGTGTGACTGTCAGTAGGATTAGTGAGAAGTTCTTTGCCTAATTTCTGGTCTTTTCCTCACATTATGTTTCAAACTGACAGAGATAGTTTCATGAGCTGTAGATCTTTACACATATTTATCATGTGGAGATGAATTCAAATAGCAGTTGTATGTTCAGCTGTTCATGTTGATAGCCTTTGTGGTTTAACAGGTCTCTCTTGATTGCAATTTCATATCTCAGGATCAAATAACCTCCAGAGGATACTTGTAGGAGATTCAAGATGACAGGCAATGTAGTAACAACACTTTCAACTGGCTGAAAAGCAGGCATACTTCTCATTCCAGTGAGTTTCTAGGCAGAACTTTCATCTCCCAACTGAAAGGCTAAATTTGGTATATAGTGCATCTCTATTAAGTTTTTATATTGTATTCCACAAACTTCAGGTGAAAAGATAAGTTTTTAAATCATAATAAGATCAGTCTTGTAAGTAATGTGGATTATTTGCTGTTAATAATATCTGCAATATAAATACTAAGAGAGTCTATTTCAAATGCAAGTCCTTTTTATTAAATAGAAAAGCTTTTATTTTCATATAATAAGCCTTTAAAAGAATATTTTTCACTTCATAGTACATAATTTACTAGAACTGGTCAGAAAATAATGATTGTTCAACGTATGGTTTTTGTTCCAGAACTAAAACTGCCTCTTGAAAAAATCCAAACATGGGTATCTATAGTAATAAAGAATTATTATCTCTGCTACACTCAACATTGTGTAAATTGCTGGTTATTTTATTTCATTCTTTAGACTAGAAACTCAGAGTTACATGCAGGAAATATTTCCACTGAAGTATTTGCAGAGAGAATTAAAAATCTATAAGGAACTTCTGCTTTGAAAAATCAGGCTGTTCATAGGAACAAATAAAATCTTCATTTTTCTAGAAAGAAAAATAAAGCTTCCTGAGAAAGCTTATTGTTAGTGCTCCTTTATTCTGACTCCAGTCTTTCTTTATTTATATGTAAGTTTTTTTAATTATTCCTTCACAAAGGAAAGACTATACAAAAATATTTAACATCATAATTAATATTATTTTCATAAATACAATGTCCAGAAAGGAATTTAAAGCGGAAAAGGACATGTTTCTAAACTCTTAAAATGAGCTTAGCACAGATTATTTACCTATTGCATTATACAGCTGGTATGTAGGTTCAACATACTATTATTAATCAATTAGATTTAGAGCTGCTCAGTGAGGCAGAAGAAATATAGAGTTTAACACGTGACAAATTGCTATCAAAGTATTAAATAATGTCTCATATTTTTTTCATAACACATTTATAAAAAAATTCAAAATTATATTATGTTTACATCAAAATTTTGCCATCTATTTTTAGTCTACATTTAATTAAATACAGAAATAATAAGATGCAAGGTAAGATTACCTCATCTTAAGTTATAGTTGGTGATCTACTGTTTTCCTGTGGTAGATCAAAAAGAGAGCTCAAAATCAATTTGGGCCAGAGAGCAGGATAACACACACAGTGACTAACTGTACATTAAGAAAGAAATCTAAAAATGACCATTTAATTAGCTGTTTTTTCAAAGACAGTATGTTTAAAATGTCTGTTACATATTAGATATACAAATAATGAGTACAGCAGCTGAGCACCAGTAGTTGAGAGTCAACTAGGAGGAACTTTAAAAAATTTATAAATTAAACAAAAGCCACATGTGATTTTGATTCCCACCAGATGACTACACCTCTCATTCTCACTTCTTGGTCGCTTTGGATACAGGGATGACCTGGAACACTGAAAATATTCTTTCTGTAAGTTATACTTCTGTGCAGTTAGATTTATATCTTAGTGAGTAGCAGGTTAGGAAACAGGACTTTGAAATGTGACCTCCATAGCTCATTCCTCACATATTCCTCCCTTGAAATTCTATCTTATAGGAAAAGGAGTCAGATACCAGTAATTTAAGTGACGTCCTTCTGAATAACACCCACCAGTCAGTTTTTCTCTGACTTGGACTTATAGATAGAGAACTTTCTTGGCATATGCATTATTAGTACACATGAGTGTGCTTATCACACATAGAGAAATTCTTTTAATATGAATTTTTCATCATAATAAAAAGGAAAATTATAGAATTTTTTTTCCTGTGGATTGTTTTAAAACTTGCTACTTATTTAAATAAAGACGTTTGGACAAGATATCTACTGGGTTTTTGTCAAATTTCTAATTAAATGGTTTAATTCTTGGATTCAGAGCTATCACTGGAAAACATATTTTTAAATGTCGAAGTTTGGGCTTTGTTTTAGAATGGCATTAATTTCAATTACAATGGTAGACTTAAAACTCTAGGTATTGGTTAAGGATATATAGAATTTAATATATATATATATTTTTAGTTGCTGTTTTTAAAATATGTAGTTTTATTATTACTTTTTCTATTCCTCTGTGTGTGAAATATTTATAAGAAAGTGTGGATAATCAAAGATCAACACAAATATCAAACTTCTGATCTATAGCACCTCTACGCTGGAAAATAATCTCTCTGTAATTGAAACAGCAAAGATTAAGAACAGTGTGGCCACAAGCCAGGTACACTGCATAAAG
This sequence comes from Oreocharis arfaki, assembly GCA_013398015.1. Taxonomy (NCBI): domain Eukaryota; kingdom Metazoa; phylum Chordata; class Aves; order Passeriformes; family Paramythiidae; genus Oreocharis; species Oreocharis arfaki. The sequence goes on along the minus strand of VZRR01002855.1, from coordinate 4,262 downwards.
CATTGGTGTGATATTATATTAAATAATTTAGGTTTCTGATAAGTATTTTTTGGCCTATTTAGGGTCAATAAATAATGAACACAGATAAGCCAGACCAAAGCAGAAGGTAAAGATCAGTTTGACTTAACAAAATTCAAGGGGAAAAATAGTTAATTCTTGTGGTTTTGGAGAATTTAATTAATTTTCAGTACTTAAAAACATTAAGATATTTCTTAGAAACAATGTTGCATTGGTCTTAAATATTGAAGAATAAATTAAGCTTCTTAATTTAAATATCTGTTTGTCAAAGTTAGTATCAGAGTTTGAACAGCTCTTCAGATAGTCCTTGGAGAAAGAAAAGTGTCTTTCCATCAAGGAAATACTCATTTTTCCCTTTTAATTGTTTAGAGAATTTAGAACAGCTTTTCTCCTGGTTGAGACATAACAGGTGCCAAACATTTGATAAAGAAATCCAGACATCAGTGACTTTTTATATAAATTAGAAATTAAAATTTCTCTTTCCAGGGAACAAATGGTCTTCTATTTCTTTGTGGTAAAGCAGGGTGATTGTTTCCTTAGCAAAATAAAGTTAAAAGGGAAAATGATTAGTAGAATAAATGTGCATTTTTGTAATAAAATTGCTAATGAATATCTTACTTACTCACACATTCTTAAATATCTCTGCAATAGTTTTGTAGAAAATCAAAAATAATTATTTGTGAAAGAAAATATAGGGTGGCTATCAAATCTTCAGCTCATCTGATGAGTACTTGTCAGAGTTATGAATGATGGAGAAGATGGTGTAGTAGGAAAAAACAGATAGATTTGACAGAGAGTAGCAAAGCACAGAAATCAAGGTCTTCTAAAAACCGTTGCAAGAAATCTCCATTCTGAAAAAATCATTTGCATATTGAAAAACATAATGTCAATTAATTAAATAAATGTTTTCTTCATTATGTCCCCAAACACTCTAAGAAAATGCTAGATTAAGCCTTGGGGAACAAATTTTATTATGAGCATGAAAAATGCTACAATTCTAATGCAGTCTTTAAATGACAGCATAATATGTTATGGATCATTTGATTTTTTGTATGAAAACGCTATTCAGCGCCCAAAAAGGCATATGCTGCTAACGGCATGTATTGCAGTCCTTTCCTTATGACAGCTGGCAACTAGCAAATGCCAGTCAAAACACAAAATGTCAAGCAGAAATTTTTCTAAATAAATGTATTCGTTTAGACAACAGTACCTATGTAAACTTTGCAAAAATGTTTCTATTATTTTTGGATGCATCATGAAAATGATTGACTACCTTAACCCTTCAATAGAATTAAGCTTAGAAATATATACCTTCCTGTACAGGAATTGCTATTCTTTGCATTATTATTTTTAAATGAATGCAATTCGAACTTTCTTAGCCAAAATACTTAAGGTGACAGGACAACATTGTCTTTCTTTACATAATTATATAAGAAAATCTCATTTATGAAAAGATTGTGACTTGCATAGATTATTACTACCAATACCTTTGCTTTCTTTGAACGGAGTGAATGGTGAGATATTTAGTTTAACAACAGTTTGTACAGAAGTCACCATTTGTCTCTATCAGAAGTGACAAACTACTCATTTTAATTTGTTTCCTACAAGTTAACTTGTCACAGCAAAATCCATTGTTTAGGAAATTACATTTTTCTCCTCTATAGTTTTCTAATATTTTTTTTTACTCATGAGCAACTTTTCAGTGTTCTCTTTTTTATTCTGCTGCATTATATAGTTACCTTGTCATTTGGGGTCTGTATGTTTTTAAATAAAGATTATTAATTTTTAAGATTTATTTGTCTGTTAAAAGAAAAGAATGATCAGCTTCTTAGGACAATTGCATATAAATCACTTAATTGAAATTTTATGTGATTTTCAAAAAAGAGAGAAAGGCTGACTGCTAAAGAGCAAATGATGTAGAATGCCATCAACTTAATTTAAGTACTATTTGTGGACATATATACTTCACTTTCAGCTTCCTGGTTTATGCTGGGTAAAATTTTCTGAATTCACTCCTGTTCAGAACTGAGCAATTGTTTCAGTGATATTTTTTATCTAGTGTCAATTAAAACTGATTAGCACATTTTTGTAGTTTATGAGAAATTTTTGTGTCAGTCAAAGATATCTAAAGTAACTATAAAAAAACTACAATAACAGACTTAAATGAATGATTGGGCTTCAAACCTTATCAGCAGAAATATTTTCCAAGATGAATACAATAATTAATAATTACATTAATAATTGCATGGGATAAGAAGTCAAATTTATACATTCAAAAGAGTAGAAAATTATATGGGAATAAGCAGTCATCATCATACAGAGAAGCTAGCCTGGAGCACAATGAGCCAGACTCACATGTAATTGTGGTGGATTAATCCCAGTAGGCAGCTAAGCCCCATACAGCCTCTCACTCACTCCTCCACAGCAGAATGGGGGAGAGAATTGGAAGGGCAAAAGGGAGAAATACTTTTGGATTGAGATAAAGACAGGTTAATAAGCAAAGTAAAGCAGTTTCTACAAGCAAAACAAAATAAGGAATTAATTTACTGCTTCTCATCATCAGGCAGATGTTTAGCCATTTCTTGGTAAACAAGAATTCATCATATATAGTAGTTACTTGAGAAGACAAACACCATAACCCCAAATATCCCACCTTCTTCCTCCTTTTCCCTAGGTTCCCCTGACGACCATCATGTCATATGATATGGAACATCTGTTTGGTCAGTTGGAGTCAACTGTCTCAGCTGTGTTCCCACCCAACTTCTTGCACACCTTTGATGCTGTGTAAGAACTGTTCAGCAATACCTAAAAATTTGATGGGTTACCAGCACTGTTTTGGTTACAAATACAAAACACAAGGCCATACAGGCTGCTATAAATAATATTAACTCTGTCCCAGATCTAGTATTCCAGTGAAAGGACAAGAGACAATGGACACAAAATAAAATACAGGAAATACATGGAATACAAAGAAAATTGTTGCAGAGATTGTGGAATCTCCATCAAGATGTTCAAAACACCACTGGGTGGCATCCCATGCAACCTGTCCTGAGTGACCCTATAATAGGCAGAGAAATTGGACTGGCTGATCTTGAGAGAATCTTTCCTGCCTTAACTGCAGTATGGTTCTATGATTCGACTGAGCAAAATCTAGTGCAAGAGAAGATGAATAAAAGGCAGTTAAAATATTTTTAAAGGAAATTTTCAAAATTTTATTTTAAAAATTAAAATTTGAATGTAAGATTTCTGAATAATATTTAAAAATATAAAGTGTTTTACAAGTGTGTTTGCTATGTGACATGCCAGTAATAACTGCAACAAGCTTAATTATGCACAGGCTTTGCTTCAATTAAGCACTATTAAAATTGTGCTGCTTGACTTGTGAAAGCAGGAAATTTTTCTCTAGAAAAGAGCAACAAAGCTGCTGAACAGTCTAGAGCACAAGTCTTATGAGAACCAACTTGAAGTGGAGGTTTACCCTGGAGAAGAGAAGACTCAAGGGAGACCTCATTGCTCTCTACAACTACCTGAAAGGAGGTTCTTAATCAGGTGGGGTCAGCCTCATCTTTCAGGTAACAAGTGACATGTGAGAGAAAATGGCATTTTGTTGTGCCGTGGGAGTTTAGGCTAGATATTAGGCAAAATTTCTGCATGGAAAGGGTTATAAAGCATTGGAACAGACTGCTCAGGGCAGTGGTTGAATCCCCATTCCTGAAAGTTTTCAGTGGATTTGGCACCTGAAGACATGCTACCACTTGGTTTAGTGTAGAACATGATGGTAGTCCTATGTTACCTCTTGGACTTGGTGATTTTAAAGAACTTTTCCAACCTTAACAATTCTATGATTCTGTGATTGAGTCTATGAACCCACTGATTAGAAACAAGTTGCTAATGCATAAGGCAGGAATAAATGTGAAAGTATATATAAGTGTGTAAATATAAAAAATATATTTAGAAGTCGTTCTATTTTGTGATAATAAGAAAATTTTTTTTTCCTGACTATTATGAAGTTATTCTTTTAGAGTTTCAACTGGTTGCAGTTTTCTTGGGTTTTTTTTGTAAAACATAATTTACATACTAAAATTATTGAAAAATCATAGCTGAAAGTTTCAAATTTTTCTATGCAAAAGTGTATGATGTGTAATGATTACTCCTTTTTGAGATATAATGATGTAATTTCTGCCTGGTACCAATTGATTTTCACCTGCTTAGTGTAGGTCAAATATCAGTCAATCCTTGGAAAG